>JBCNJP010003629.1:0-131393 GCA_039602395.1 Deinandra increscens subsp. villosa | reverse complement strand
ATTAGTAGACTAGTTTGGTTGGGTTTACTATTGGGCTTGGGGTTTACCATTGGGTTTACTATTAGGGTTTAAGGTCCATTAGGGATCCTATATAAACCCCATGTGTTTACCATTGTAAGTGATGCCAGTTTACGACCTAGAGAGCTGTCATTAAGTGTTTACGATCGTGATCGTAAACCCGAGAGAAAAGATAGTTTACGAATTTCTGTTTTGTACCCGACAAGTTCATCTTGTGTGCAAGATCAGGTTTTTATCGTTTATATTCATCGTATTCTTGATTTCTTCTCATCTCTTATCTTGAATCAATCAATCACTTGGTTTCCGCACTCGTGATTGATAGAATATCGTGAACGGTTGTTGATCCCGGACCAACAGCTTATCAATCCAATAGATCTATTACCGTAACCCCGGCTTTTTACAGTTAATGTCACGCGAGTATGAGTATGAGTATCACTACTACAAAAACTGGCATTCTTGACGTGCATTGCGCGTCAAGAAAGTGCCTTCTTGACACGCAAATGCGCGTCAAGGATGCGGGGGTCAAGAAGCTTCTTGACGCGCAAAATGCGTGTCAAGAAGCTCTTGACGCGCGAACAATGACACGCTATCCTTGACACTCGATTCTTGACACCCATTTTGCGCGTCAAGAAAGGGTGTCGTCTGTGATTAATATATTTTTTATTTATAATATTTTTTTGTGTCGTCTGTTTATGACACGCAGATTTGCGCGTCAAGAATGTAAAAATAAAAAATAAAAAAAAAATATTTTTAATAGAATCACTAATTTCTACATTAAATAAAAATTAACCTGCTATTACAAAATAAAATACACTTTTAGCAAAATAATGCATTTCATATATATAGCAAACCAATACATTTCATACATTGATATAAATCGATCTACATTATTCACTTAAATGTCAATAAAACTCATATTTGTTTAAGTAGTACTTGCACATATCTTGACTTGATAACAAGATTCTGCCTTTCTAGCTCCTTCCTCGATGAAAACATGTTAGAACATCAACTTTGATTTCCTGTGATATATCAAACCAAATAGAATCATCCCACTGTGATGTTCCAACCTTAAACATCATTAAAAGTAGAAAGAAACTAATATATTATATATGACACAAAAGTGATATCTAGGCAATATAATGATTAAAAATACAGTTTTACAAAGACCAAATATATTTTGGTTGTGTGAACATTTATGCTTAAACAAGCATAACATTATTTGAAAAAGATACGAAAGTCAGCAAGAAGAAGTGGATATCAGCTTGTTTCGTCATTTGACTCTATCCTCAACACATGTACCTACCTGGCACACAACCCGACCCGCTTGTTTTGCCAGTTTTGCCAGTAACAATTTCTTCTAGATGCCAAGAATTTGAGTAATCATACATAAGTAATGGAAATTCAGCAAACGTGTACCTGGATATCAGCTAAACTTCATGACTGTGGCCGTTAGGAGGGAAAGTAAACCACCATTTGCCAATTGCAACTGTCATGATGATACATTGCTATGCTTATCACAGAATTAAGAAAGTCGACATCATCTAAAGATTCAAACCATTAGTTAGAACAACACAAAGTAGCCGCCACTTCATATTCATATCTTTTAATCCTTATCAAAGCAAAGCAAAGCAGCATACACATTCAAAGTAGTGTCAACATCCAACAAAAGTATGTTGGAGAGATGAAAAGCTTGATGGGATGTGAAATGTTACTAAGGCTGATATGTAGAGATAAGAGATGCAGATTTTAGTTGTGCATAAAGCTTATTTGGATGTACATAGTAAAATGTCTAGTGTACATGAAACTCTAGCCTTTCAGGACCTAAAGGCCTCGGAGCTCCTCAGGCTTTTTAAAACCAAGGACTAAACATTAAAAAAATTGCAAAATACATACCCGGTGTGCATCAGCCACACTTCCACTTCTAGTATCAATCTGGAAGGCACTTTTAAGACGACCACACACCACACAAGTCAAAACCTTCCTGAAATGCCCAATAATGTATTAGAAGTTTAGAAACAAGTTTGAAATGGTAAAAAAAATAGAACAAGGTTACCATAGGGCACGTAGATCTTATTTATATTCAAGTAAATGGTATTTAGTGTAGGAACAATGGTATTGGTTTGATTGGTGCTGCTGGTAGACTGCTGGAATGCTGCTATTAACTGATGTTGGTTATAAAAAAACAAACAGAAACAGCAGCCTAATCACTCTCAAATCTTAATACAATGTCACAAAGACACAAACAACAACAGTTATAAAAACAAACAGTAACAGCAGTAAAATTTTTAATACAAACAGCAATAGCACCCTAAATATAGACTATATGAACATCAAATTTCTGAAATCTCAAAACGGAAGTGTTAATAGATTAATGACACAGAACATAACTCCCAAACTTTTGATAAGCCAAGCAGTACCTGGAAATCGACAAACTGTTCATCAAATGGCTTCAGTAGCCTAATGGTTGGGGTGGTCACTGTTGATTCCCCACTGGTCACTCTTGTCTTTGGCACCTTGTATTACTTTGTACAACAGAAAGCCTATGGCTGTAAGAACTAGGACCAAAATACTCATGCCAACACCTAAAGATTAGAGACAAGAAAGTGTTAGAAATAATCATAGCAGTCAGTATTCACGGTTTGGGTTTGATTTTACAGTCGTTTGTTTTTTAATCTTAAAAATCAAAACACAAAAAAACAGACATATAGATTCAGATACTTACCCCAATGAATCTTTGAGCAGCCTTGTTAGCTCAACCAACAAAATCTAGAATAAAGAACACTACATTTAATTACCAGAACAGATCCTAACTGGTTCTGTTATAATGGGTTAAACCGGTACTGGTTAGGTAAGCCGATTACTGGTTTAGTGGTTGTTTAGTGGTTGTTTAGTGGTTGGAAGGGTTATAGGGGATTTTGTCTTTGATTTACTCTAAACCTTGAGTTTGAAACGAATGTTTGATATGTCTGCTTTGGTAGATCTGAAATGTTGATTTTGGATCTGGTTTTCACTCGAAAGGTATTTCAGTTTATCCTTTTCATTTGATGCTAATAAACATAGGTAGTTAACCCTTTGAACTGTTCGAGTTTTTGTTTATAGTTTTTGTGAAAATTCAATAGAACAGTCCAAGAATCAACAATTTAGGAAAGTAAAAGTGAAGTGGTGTGTTTAATTTGCACTTACATTTCACAAATTATTTAACAACTTTTCAAAGCTCTTGCTGTTCTTTTTGCATCATAGCAAGATTGATATTATATAGGATTAACATCACAAACTCATAATTAAGTATTTTCAGTCGAAAGGTATTTCAGTTTATCATATTCATTTGATGCTAATAAATGTCAACTGTCAAGGGTTTAGAATGGCCATTTATGGTCGGTTCTTGGTGCTTTACAACGTTTATGGGCTATGTTGGTTGTGGGACGGCGAGGCGTCTACAGAGCCGTCTCACAGATCTAATCCCGCATCTGATCTGATATACGAGGCAGTTATGGAATCTTTTCGGTTACTACGGTTGCTTTGACCCTTTAACATTGTATTTCCTTATTTGTGCTTTTTAAAACAGGGGACCATATTGTTGGAGTGGAAATGCTTATCAGAAGCCTACTAATACAATATTCAGGTTCTAATTCCTTAAACACCCTAATATCATAAGACTCAATGGTTATTGCGTTGGTTATGAGTTGGAATGTGTTTTTAAGATAATCAGATTTGTTGTTTATTTTAGCAATTCCTTCATGCTGTTTGTTGGTATGTCTTACCATGTTCATAGCTGATAATATTTTTTTGGTGTGTATGTATCTATTGTTCATGTTGTTTGATTAAGCCCTATAGAAGTTTTATTTCTTTTCATGGATCCTATCTGTTCTGTGATTCATGTATTTTTGATAAAAGATGTTAGAATGTTTTATAGGCATTCATCGTTCAAGCATGTGTAATTCTAGATTCTTATATATTGTAGTGTATGGTTTATTCCTTTATCCTTCTTTGCTATTGGTATTGGTGTTTTTAGGTTATTGATTTATATTATGTTATTTGTTGTTGTCTCTGTATTGTTGTTATGTATATGTATGTATTGTTCATGCCATATGAAAGCAAGTTTTAGAATTAGGACTCTGTGTTTGCTGCTGCGATCATTTTGTATTATATGTGTTGTACTGTGTGTCTAACTATTATTTTATGAAATTCTCTTTTGTTCTTTGTGGCTGTAAGAGCTTTCTAAAACATGTGTTTTTTATAAATGATGCTAGCAATCTAGCATGTTTCATAGTCATTCGTGTGTGTAGTTGTAGGTTTCTATATGTTGTAGTTCACTAATTAGCCTTTATAGTTAAATGTTGCGTTCAGTGTATGGTTTTTTTAGCCTTCTTCAACAGCATATACTATTTTTTTCTAAATTAGTTATCTTATTATCTAATTTATTTTATTTATGTCTACTGCTGCAGGTTTTTTTATCTTCTTGCCTTCGTGGTAGCTCTTAGGTAAGGTGTTCTATTTATAGTCCTTATTATTGCTACCAGATGAGTTCAACTTTTAGGTAAGGTAAATATTTTTTATGTACTTTTAACATGTACGACTCATTTGACACGTTCTAAAGCTTGCCTAACTTATTTTTGTCGGCTAAGAAAGTGGGACTCATGGAGTTTCTGCTTGGTGCTTCAAACCCGAGCTTTAAAAAAAAACATCAAATTGAATCCGCCGCGAAGCGCGGATCGCAACATCTAGTTAACTAACATAAAGCATCAATTGAAACTGATCCAAACTGAACACAGAATATTCCGATTTGAAACAACACATAAATTCAAGAAATAACTTAATAGTTTGCTGCACAAATCCATTCACACGAAGGCACGCATAGATACATAAGTAATTCCTAATGGAAGTTCAAAATCAAACAAACAGCTTCTAAAATCACGAATCACGTTAAATCAACACAACTGAGCAGTAAAACTGGAAATTAACAAGCACAAATCACCAATCGAAGATGAAATTGTGGAGAAACTGTAAAAGTACCTTCTACGAAGAAGAAGCAACCAGATAACCGCTTGCTTCAACTCCTTCTTCATCCAGAAACAGATCTTCCGTCCTTCTCAAAACAGCGTGAATCAAATGTTAGAATAAAAACTCATATAACAGTTAAGGACAGCTCAGATTTGATAATTCTGTTACACAAACACATGAGTAGATAAAACTTTCCAATCTAAAGAAATCAACATTTACGGCGACGAATTAAACAGTCAAACTTCTTAGTGGCCGAAACTTCAACATAATCAAACACTAATTATCATACCTTTATCGCATGAGGAAACCCCTTTCTGATTTTCATCGACCAACAAAAGGGTGATGCGTCAATGTTGATGAAAGACGATGAAAAATCGACACCGCAGACCTGAATCGTCTTCGTAAAGTGGAAATGGCTACATGATTTCAGATGCAGCGTACTCAACAGATGAAGAAGCGAAACCCTAGATGGAGGGTGATGAGAGAGAACCAATCGATGGCTCGTCGGACCACCGCTGGTCGGCTCGAACACGAGGAAGAGAGAGAGAGAGAGACGGTGGTCGCCGGTTGCTGCTGTGGAGTCGAGGAGGTCGCCGTTGGTCGGAGGTGGAGAAGGTCGCCGTTGGTCGGAGGCTGCGTTTAAAACCCTAGTTTTTTTTGCGAGAGCAGGGAAAAGAGCGAATGTGGTTTTGGGGGAAAAATTGAAGGCGGCTGAAATGTAGGGCAAAAATTTTGGGTGGATTTTTTGGCGGGAAAAAAATAAAAAACGACAGGGATTTCTTGACGCGCCATTTTAAAGTGTCCTCCGTGTTTTTTTTTTTTGAAATATGACAGAAATTCTTGACACTCAAAAATGCGCGTCATGAATTCTTAGGAATTACCTATAATTGACATTTTATTTTGACACTTTAGTTTTTGCACGTCAAGAATTATCGAGTGTCATCGTTCGCGTGTCAAGGAAAACAGTTTTTGTAGTAGTGTATGAGTCCAACCACAACATAACACAAATAAACACACAAGTTCACATACTAGATCACAGATAACAACATAGAGTCCGCATGTAGTTTTTGGGTAAAGAATATCGAGTAAGGGTTTTGAATATGATACATGTTGCACCCCAAATTGTTTAAAATAAAGAGGGGCTATGAATACTCACCATGGATTGATCGTAATGAGCCTCGTAAATAGAACGATTCAAAGGTCACGGATTTCGTCCTATTGTATAAAAGATAAGATGTTAAGATTTATAGTTTGGGTCAGGAGTTAGAGCTTTGTCAAAAGGATGTGTGAAAATTGGTTTTTAGTTTAGTGCACTACTTTTAGAATTTTGACATCTTGCGGGCTATAACTTTAGGTGCTATTTTAAAATACCAAACGTCTTCCAAAAATCATCAAAATCTACAGGTTGCTAGCTTAATGTATTCCGAACAACTCTTGTTTGAAATGTGTCTTATGAAAATGATAGGAACCTGCTCAAAACAACTCCACAAAACAGAATGTGCTGAAACGCGCACCTGTCTTGTAGGGGCTGTTGTGAAGTCATCGAGTTGAGTGCACGAGAAAACTACCATTGGAAAGCTAACTCGACGTACTTAGTCGTAGAGTCTTAGTTTGTTAAGTTTCAGTTGGTTATGACCAAGATATGGTCTCCTAAAGTCGGGCCAACAATTCTGTCCAAATTCTAAAATCTCATGTAGTGCATGGTTTTAGGTTAATAAAATTCAAACCAACTCCTTTGACTAGTTTAACCATTTTTATATGTTTTATAAATATACTTAACAATTGTCTTTAACATCTACCATATAACAACAACATATCACCGAGTTGAACCATTATATATACTTTAGTTAAACAAGTGATTAAAAAATACGAAGGGAGAGTTTGCTCACGAAACGGGCGACGAGAAGGTAGGAGGAACAAACTAGACTTGAATGGCATCTGATATGCTCGGTTTAAGGCTTGAAATCACTCGAGAATGGTTCAAGAAAAGGAGCTTAGACCTGCTGTTATAAACCAGTGAAAACAGTGTGAAAATGGCGAGTTTCGATGTCGAAACGGGTCCGAACGGGAGTGTTTTCAGGGCTGTTTTGTAACCCAAACGAAGAGGGGTTGTGAGGTGAGTTATATACCTGTAATAGGAGTATTATGAGACTGAGAATTCGACCAAAAGGCTTCTGATTTGATGCTGCGATTGGAGCTGGAATCTGGATCGAAATAATGGGTTTTCGGTTGTGATTTTATGTGAAAAACATGGGTTTCTTTGCAGCTGCGTTTTGGGTTGCGAATCAGCAGGGTTTTAGGGCTGTATGAGTCCTCAAATGAGCTCAAGGTGACCTTCTCTTGGGACTGGAAGTTGCGACCAGAAAAGGAGGTGATATATATGGATGTGTCTTGCAAGGTTTTTATTTTCAAGTGGGTTTGAGAGGGTTTTGAAAGTGGGTTTTGGAGTTGCTAAGGAATGGTACGTGAACCTGCTAATTGAAAATAAGGGATGAGTTTTGGGTTTGAATGTGTGAAAAAAAAACAAGACCATGGTTCCCTCAAATAATCCGTTTGGACTTAATTGGTGGCACCAAAGAAGAAGGCTTGTCATACACTTTATGAGTGTGTGTTGCTTTAATCCTAATTGGGTTTGATTTCCTCTTTGGCTTCTTGCAAGGGTGACGTGAGTAGGGGTTGACCAAGCATGGAAAATGTTAGGTGCATGAAGGTAGATAGCGATGTAGCTAGCCCTTACTTTAATCAAGTTAGGCAAATGTGACATCAAGAGAAAGCATGGTTCAACTCTTCTTTTATTTTAGTTCAAAATTTTCGATGAAGGGTCTTGAAATGGGAGGGAAGGAGATTTGATGTGTTATGTGGATGAATATTGTGTGAAGGTTTATTAACTAGGATGTTTATCTGATCGTTTTGGAGAAAAGTGAGTATTTTTCTGGTACAGCATATATGAACCCGTAATAAATAAAATGGACATTTTTACTAGAAATCTTTAATAAGAATAGTGTTTGATGATATATGGTTCATTGGTGATAGCTATGTATGTTTAGACTCGACCAAATAATAGCTACACGTGAATTGTTCGTGTTAGAATAAAAACGTAAATTAAATATATTCTAAATCAATGAAATATATTAATAGGCATTGAGATTTATCACGAGCGGGAATGACCTTAGCATGGATATTTGTATCTATAAACATAATGAAAAAGGAACAAAAAGATTATATAAAGAAATCCACGTCGATCGTTGCTTGAATAAAATCAAGATTACACTAAAAGTTCAAAACGGGTCGGGGTTTCAAATATGTAAAATTGGCAGATGTTACACGTGATGAACCCCATTTATTGTTGTGCCACACCATTAATTGCTATGTTCAGATGTAACAGGTCTTAGATGCGTGCATCAGGCTAGCCCATTTATTGCTGGGCTTGAAGTAGCGGCTGCAGCCCCGGCTTCCAACAAACAAAGACAACGCGAGAAGCGACTCTAATTCATGGTGTTAGGTAACATAACTCATCCTTGTTAACCCATTGTTCTAGTTAACATACTTTCCCCTTGGTAGATACGATATAAATCACAAACTGAAATATGGTTAATGGTTGCAAACCGGACAACTATTACTTGGCTTCAAAACTTAATGAAGCCAATGACATAATGCTAAAATTGCAAAAAAAAAAGGTATTTATTTGTTAAATTTTGTGAAAAATATCCATAAAGAATGGACTAATAACAATAGGTAAAATTAATTGTACTTCATGTGGTCTTTTGAATATAAGTTTCTAGATCATAAATGCAGTGAATATTAAAGATAATTATGCGGTGGTTGCAGTGGGTCAACTATGTTGTGGTCTGTAGTGGGTCGAAATAGTAAGGAAATATAATCTGAGTTACAATTTTGGCCACGGAAAAATTATTTACACTACTAGAAATAACCCCTTCCTTGACGCGCGAACAATGACACTCAGAATTTTATGACGCGCAAAAACAAGCGTCATAAAAGAAACTGTCGTATCTACTAAAATTTAACAAAATTCTCTGGTTAGATGACGCGCATTTTTGCGCGTCATAAAAATTGTGTCATTTTTAAAAAAATATGAAAACACGGAGGACAGAATCTGCATAAGCGTCAAGCCTAAAAATAAAAACGTCGTTTTATAATTTTCCCGCCGAAATGAAAATATTGGATATTATAGCCCGCCTCTTTCACACTTAGGGTTTTTTCATTCGGTTTTTCCCCAAAAACACTCCTCCCGGCTCCCGCTCCCGCTCACCAGTTGCAGACCGCCGACCGCCACCGCCGACCGCCTACCGCCTACCTCAAGGCCGCCGAGAAGTTCGCCGTTTGCCCCTTCTCACAATCTCACAGCTCTGATTGGAGGGATTTTCGGCGTTATTGCTCAGGTACTCAATCTTAAAACCCTAATTTTGACCTTATACTGTTTCAAATGTATCCGTATGCAGAATTCACTTCGTGTTTCATGGAAGTGTATGTTGATTAGTTTAGTTTGTGATTTTGATTGTTCTAAAGTTTAAATCGACATAATTTTAGGGCTTATTATGTATGATTTTGGTTAATTTGATTGTGCTGTTGATTATTATGTATAGAGTTATGTTTAGTCTACTAATACATGTGAGCAGTTTTATCCGATTGTTGGTTAATTTTATGTATAGAGTTAGATATTACACTTGAGCACCTCTAGACTATGTGATACTGTGATAACAAATTTACAATCGAGTATATGTTTAGTCTACTAATACATGTGATAACAGATCCTTTGTTCATCGTTGTCGATCTAGGGAACAGGTAATTAGGCACTTCAAATAATCAGTTTATGAGTAGCTGCAACACAATCATTTATGATCATTTGATTATTTAAGGCTCATTTACATGTAAATCCATTAACAAACAGAACTTTCCAAACACTCAAAGTCTCAAACTACTGAAAACAGCTGATCCCTACTGTTGTATGCTGCTGCTACTGTTGTATGCTGCTGCTGCTACTGTTGTATGCTGCTGCTGCTACTGTTGTATTAGCAGTAAGTAGCAACATAAGCAGTTTCTAATAGCAGTCCTTAAAGTTAATGTGTTGTAATGACTTATGCTGTTTATGTTTTATAAACAGTCCTTAAAGTGAAATATGACAAAACAGTTTGAGTTTTCTTAACAGAAAATGTGGCTACTTTTTGCCTACCCAGTTTCCAATAAAACAGAAGGTTTATTATGGTATTAGCTGTGCAGTCTTTGTTTATTTCTTCTTTCTATGCTAAACTTTTGCTGTACTCTTCTCGTAGATGTATATTCTATTATTGGTAACATTAGTAGAAGATTTAGGATTTGAGTAATTGTAGGTTAGTAGATAATTGAGATATTTAATATTGTTACTTGTAAGAATAGGAGGAGATTCTGAGTTTACTTATGCTAGGTTGGTAGCAAATTATGATATTTAATATAATCAGGGAAGTATTTCGTTTGGTTAATGTCAAAAATGCTTTTGTATTTCACTCAAATGCTTTTGCTTGGTCAGTTTCCAAAATGGCAAGGTTTATTATGTATTGCTGAATTCTATCACAAAACACGCGTGGTAAACGAACAATTTCTTAAAAAGCTATGAATTCTATCACAAAACATAGTGAAGGTATGTTACTTCACCTCTCAGGAAGCAAACTTTTAAAGTGGTATAACTGCCATCTATTTGCTCTCAAAACTGATGCAATGGTTAAGGCACCATCATCAATGTCATAAAGTCATACATCATAAAGTGAGTTAGTGACATTGTATTAAAATTCTAAATTTATAACTTGTCGGGCTGCTGCTGTTCATATAGTGAGTTAGTGACATTGTATTAAGATTTTAAATATTTAATTTGCTACTGGCCTACTGCTGTTCTTAATATGAATCTGCTGCCGCTGTTCTTAATACGTATTTGTTGCTGCTATTCTTTATAGTATAAGTGTATAACTTGCTGTATTATAAATTTATAATATGCTGCTGTTCATATAGTGATTAGGCTGCTGTTAATTGTTAGTATTTTATACTTATGTTATCTTATGTTTGCAGATTGTTGGACACTTCATTGGGAATATTGATTGCGGTACTCTCTTAGAAGGTTAGTTCACTGTTTCTGTTTGTTTTTCTTATTTATATTGTCTTTTCTAAAGTGATTAACCTAGTTTACCTACTGTTGCTACCTGCTGGTATTAACTGTTATTAACTTGATGATGGTTCTAGTTACTTATGATATATGAATCTGATAGCCTTTTGTTTGAACCTGTTTTGGGACTTTTAAAGCAAGGTTTGGGGCTGTTTTCAGCTGTTTTTGCGTTGTTTTTGCGACTGTTTTTAGTTGATACATATATGTTTATGCTTTAACCTATAAATATGTTTTAGTATATGATTTGCTAAAGTAAATTATATGTTTTGGGGCTGTTTTCAGCAAGGTTTTCGATAGTTGATACATATATGTTTATGCTTTAACTTATAAATATGTTTTGGCATATGATTTGCTAAAGTATATGATTTGTATTGGGGCTGTTTTGTAGCCTTAGCTATAGTTGATACATATTTGTTTATTGTCATTCGCTTATTAGAACTTTGGTGAATAACCTTAAAGTTCATGGCCTCACGTTGCAGGTCTCTGTATTTAACAAAAATAGTCCCAGACAATAAAAGTTTAAAAAGGGGACCATGACAAAATACAAACTTAACTCAATTTACAATATTAGATAATGGTCAAGTTTTTTTAGTGCTTTGGTTCATTGGTCAAGCTCTTTGAGTGCTTTGTTCATCAAATTTGATTTTATAGCCATATGAATCTGCTGCTGCTGTTTTTAATATGTATTTGTTGCTGCTGTTCTTTATAGTATAAGTGCATAACCTGTTGTATTATAAATTTATAATCTGCTGATGTTCATATAATGATTAGGCTGCTGTTAATTGTTAGTATTTTATACTTGCTGCTGTAGTTCTTAATATTTTTATGACCCATTAAGGGTCTTTGTGGGTGAAATATTTTTAAGATCAATTGGATGCAATATGGGACTGTTTTTGTTAGTATTTTAACTTGAGAAGCTGCAAGTTGCCAAATGGGGAATGATGATGAAGAAGCACCAGAAGATGACAAAGAACACGATGATGTAAGCAATTAAATTGTTTCTAACGACTGTCTCTGATTTGAGGCTGACATTTTTTATTTTGTAGGATAAATCTTGTTATCTTGCAGTTGATGTTCCCACAAATATTGTCGCTAGAGGAACCATAATGAATTGGAATGACTCGGGTACTTATTTATATATTTGTTTTTATATTTAGTTGATGTTTCCACAAATTTGGATCTTACTTTTGACCTTCATGTACTAGATGAGAACATTGAAGTTATGGTTCAAACATGTACACAAGGAGAAGCTTCACTACCCTTTCCACTTGAAGAGGAGTTCGTTGAGAAGGTCCAAGATGCCCTTGGGTACATACTACGTTGGCCGAGGCACCTAGTCATTCAATTCTCTGATTTGGTAAACTTTTTTCAACTTTTTCACCTGAGCTAAATAGAATCTGTTATTACAGAATTTGTTACGTTATACTAATTTTTTTGCAGACTAAAATGGCAAAGAAAAAGAAGAAAACAGAGAAGGTTGTGGATAGAAAGGATGTAAAGAAGGGTGAGGAGACAAAGGATGTAAAGAAAGGTGAGGAGAGAAAGGACGAGGCAACGAAGGGAGAGGAGAGAAAGGACGAGGCAAAGATGATTGAGGCAACAAAGGATGAGGAAAGGAAGGATGAGTGTAAGGAGACGGGAAAAGGAAACAAGAAACGACAAAAAGATGACTTTCAAGTCATTACCGGCGAGGCCGTTAAGGAGTTTAAGGAGAGAAAAAAAAGTAAGGTGATTGAAAAAGAGTCGTTGAAAAGAAAGATAATGACAAGGGGTCACAGGAAGAAGAGGGTCAGAATGGAAAGTTTTGCTATGTCAATGGCTGCAATGATGGTTGATGGACAAATGACGCAGGTTGATTCTATAAAAGTGTCATGTGAGGATGATCTCTTTGGGTATGATAGTTTCACGTACTTAAATTGGAATGATTTTGACTCTGTTTTTGCAATGGATGTGTTGAGCGGGGCTGTGATTTCTTCTTATACAATGTAAGTAATTTAAAAGAGTGTTTTTACTTCTTATACAAACTAAGATAATTCTAATCAATTTAGTATTTTAACAGGTACTTGTATGAGCAAATAAAGAATGGAGGCAAAGTAGATCATGGAATTTGTTTTATAACCCCGACTGCAACCATGCAATTTAATAAGAAAGGAATGGCTAAAAATATAGATGATTCAAGTCGACTCGTTGCAGATCGATTAAAAGGAAGAAAGGGCAATGACATTGTCCTATTGCCCTACAATCCCGGGTTTGATTTTCAACATAAATTTGTTTTGTTTGATCTATATTAGTTGTTTGACATGTTATGGTTTTTGTTTTGTTGTAGAGAACACTGGGTGCTAGGTGTAATAGACATGAAAAATATGGATTGCTATTATCTTGACTCCCTAAGGCCTAGCTCGGTTAATTTCCAGTTTAAGCAAATAGTCGATGCGTAAGTAAATCATAGAAATTTTGAAATCATTATATCATATTTGGTTTTTCGTAATACAAATCAATTTATTTTGTAGGGCAATTGGCTTATATGAGTCACAGAGTGGATCGAAGAAGACACGTAAACTCAGATGGGTAAATTCAAAGGTTAGCATTTTCTGTGACTAGCTAGCTTTGTCTCATAACTGAAACTGAAACTGCTTCTGTTACTGTTTTTATAACGCTACTGTTGTTATAAATGAAACTGCTCATGTGAGTTTCTAATTAGTATTAGTGTCATATAATCAGTTGGATATTAGGAAAAAGAAAATTGATTATAGACGCTTCATCAAAGTTACTTACATTCCCTTAATTGTGGGTCTGGTTACATAATGAGGGAAAAAATGGTCTGCCCCCCATTCGAGATAAAAAAACAAACACATCATCCATTAGTAGGTTAATGGGTCAAAGGCGCCACCTTTTTTGTATTCATGGTGTCAGTGAAACTGTGAAAGAACTTTGAGTCCAGTTTTGTCTTTTGAGGTCAAAACCATACCTTTTTAGATAAAAAAAATGATATGGATTTTGTTACAAATTTTGTACCAAACTTTCTATACATCTGTATTACTTGTAATAGAGCTGAGTTGGCTATCTTCTTTATCTAACCGCTATTATGGAATACTCATCAGTCTTAAACTGAAAAGGAGTATGTTTGACTTAAGAAAGTCAAAGTGCATCTTATTACAGTTCATGAGATTCTGATCAACAGTATGTTTGCTTCTATGGAATCAAATTAGACTACAATGGGTTGAAAGTAGAAAATCCGATAAATGAAAAACTTAGGAACCCGTTTTGATGTTACTACAATCTTTATTTTTTCTCGTTCTTTTTTAACTTTTACTTGTTCTTATTAGATAGATGTTCATTGTAATCTAGCCCCCTTGCTAGCTTTTTGCTATTATATGAATGTTGATTTCTGCTGATTTAATCTGTTTTAATTTGTTAATAATGCTGTTGCTGTTTGTATTATATAAATATTAAGAATTTAGTGTTTTAATTTGTTGCTGTTCGTAAATCTTGTTGCTGTTACTATGAAACTGTTGCTTAATTATGAAACTGCTGGCCTGGCTGCTGCTGCTTATTTCTGTTGCTGTTTATAAAAATTTAGGCTGCTGTTGCTATTATAAAAATTTAGGCTGCAGGGTAAATTATGAAGTCAGTGAAAGTATGGGGTGAATGTGCATTATAAACTGAAATCATACATGTTCTTGCCATTCCCAATTATAAACTGGAAGTTTAGAGATCATAAATAAATTTTAGGCTGCTGTTGCTGATCATAAACTGTTTATAAAAATTTAGGCTGCTGTTGCTTATCATAAGATGTTTATAAAGTGAAATCAGAACATACTTATGTGATGTTTATAATCTGGCATAATTACATGCATCATTATTCGGCATCATGGTCAAACCTTGGCGAAAATCTGTTTATTTAAATTATGATGCAAGTGTCCATATGTGTATATGAAACTGATTATACAAGTATCTTATATGAAACT
The DNA here is from genome assembly GCA_039602395.1 of Deinandra increscens subsp. villosa. NCBI lineage: Eukaryota > Viridiplantae > Streptophyta > Magnoliopsida > Asterales > Asteraceae > Deinandra > Deinandra increscens. The sequence continues at coordinate 116,255 of JBCNJP010003629.1, read as the reverse complement.
GATTATACAAACATGTTATATACATATATGTATCTTATATGAACACAAAAGTAAGTTACTGCTTCTGAAACCGTAACAACTCCAGCTTCTGTTCATATTGATTCCTTCTACATACATGCTGCATTTATGCATTTCACCAACTGTTAGATAGAGTGTAATAAGTTAGAAACATTTTTTTTTTGTAGTGTCCACTTCAACCAGGATTTACGGAATGTGGTTACTATGTCTTGAAATTTATGAAAGAGGTGGTTCGGCAAGGAATTGTAGTACTTGAGAAAGACAATGTAAGCTTTCTTTATAATTTTGCATAATTTTTTATCTTTATGTTTGATGATAATTTTTATGGTATGTGCATTTATATTTGCCTCTTTTATTGTATGTGTTCACACAGATTGGTGGAGATAGTAATCAATACACCGATGCGGACTTTGATGAGATTCGGACAGAATGGTTGGGCTATGCATGCAACTTCATTTTCAGGGCGTAGTATCTAGGGATCGAATATTATATTATGTGTAAACTTAGAACATATTATCTTTGTCGTTATGATCGGATTGTATGAACATGATGAAACCGAATTATGGTATTTGCATATTATGAAATGCAGTTTTTGGATACAGCAGATTCTATTTTGGTAACCAGCAGATTATGAAATGCAGTTTTTGGCTACAGGATTTAAAATGGAAACCAGCAGTTTCAGCAAAAATATAAAAAAAAAAACATTAACAAACATGACGCGCAATTATGCGCGTCATAAAGAGACGACACATTTATTAAATGACAAATGACACATTTTCTTGACGCGCACAAAAAGTGTCATAAAAATGGATGACGCGCAAATATGAGCGTCATAAATAAACGACAACAAAATTATATTTAATAAAAACTCTATTAAATTACAGGCGACACATTTCCTTGACGCGCATATAAAGTGTCATAAAAGGAGCGTCATTAATGGTGTGTCATTGTTCGAGCGTCAAGAATCAGATGACGCGCATTTTGCGCGTCAAGAGGATTCTTGACCCTGCCTTCCTTGACGCTTTTTTGCGCGTCATCTGACCCCTTTCTTGACGCGCAAAAAGCGTCAAGAAAGGGTATTTTTGTAGTAGTGTTAGTTACTCTATTAGTGAATAATTTTCAAAGGTAGCACATGAAGGTATGTGCTAATGTCCTTTTTCTCCATCATATTGAATTAGGTTCTTAAGTGTAGAAGTCTGATCAATGTATGGTTATGAAAGAGACATTTGTATTTGGAACATAGTTGTAGCCTAACAAATTGAGTGAATGCAGGTGATGAAAGGCCGCAAAATTTATGGGTATAGCAACAAGGCCTAAAGAGGATCGGAGTGTATGCAGGTGATGAAAGGCTGTAAATTTTCTAAAACCTCCAGAGAAAGGATCAAAGTTTCTCTAACTATGACTAATATAGGTGATGCTAAAACCTCCAAATGGATGGATTTACTGGCCAGTAGTCACTGAAGATGTGGTCCATGCATATTGTAGTTCTGTATCATTTGTAGATAACTTTTGATTAGAAATTTAGGTCTTTAATATTTAAACTGAAAACTTATGTATGGATCTTAAATTCTTATTGTTTAATATCATTTGGATTTTATGTTTTCTCATATTTATTGTCGTTTTTATTTTACAAAAATGTTGAAAATAAAATCGTTAATTACACGAAATGGTCACACTTGTAGTTATTAATGTGTGACTATATGATAGAAATGGCCACACATATGATAAACTAATGTGACTATAAGATAGAAATGGCCACGTTTTTTTTATAAATACGTGGCCATTGCTTACTTTTAGCCACACTTTTTAGATGGAATAAGCGTGTCTAAAACAAACTTTTAGCCACACTTTTTAGATGGAATAAGCGTGTCTAAAATAAACTTTTAGCCACACTTATAGAAAACTCATGTGGCCGTTGCTACCTTTTAGCCACGCATTTCAGATGAAATGCTTGATTCCAGCAACCTTTTGCCATGTTTTTTTTAAATATGTGGTCGTTGCCTCCTTTTAGCCACGTTTTTCAGATGGAATGCTTAATTCCAGTAACCTTTTGCCACGTTTTAAAAAAATAAGCGTGGCTAAAACAAACTTTCTAGCAAAATCATGTGGCCGTTGCTGCCCTTTAGCCACGCTTATAGAAAATTTATGTGGTCGTTGCTACCCTTTAGCCACGCTTATAGAAAATTCATGTGGCCCTTGCAATCTTTTAGCCACACATTTCAGATGGAACGCATGATCTCAACAAAAATATTGATACCTTTAGCCACGTTTTTAGTTGCTATAGCCACTAATCTTAAAGTGTGGCTGTATGGTACCTATGGTGACGGGACCTTTGGTCACGATTGAAATGGAAAAAAAAAGTGTGGCTAAATACCTTTGGTCATGGTTTTTTTTAGTGGCTAAAAGTTATTTTTGACGTAGTGCCATTGATGATTTATTTTCCCGATATGGATTGAGTTTGAGTAAACTAAGAGGTCAAGGTTATGATGGTGCGAGTAACATGGCCGGTGAGTTCAACGGGTTGAGAGCTTTGATCTTAAAAGAAAATCCTTCAGCCTTTTATGTATATTGTTTTGCCCACCAACTTCAACTAGTTGTGGTGGCGGTTGCAAAAAAACATGGGGGTGTTTTAAGGTTTTTCAATGCTGTCGCTTGTTTGACTAATGTTATTTGTGCATCTTGTAAGCGACAAGACAAGCTTCGCGAATCGCAAAAAAATAAATTGGAAGAGAAAAAAAAAGAATTTGGAAATCGAGTTTAGTACCGGTACCGGTCTGAATCAAGAACTTTCTCTCACAAGGGCAGGAGATACTCGTTGGAATTCACATTATAAAACTGTTTCTCGTTTGTCTACTTTATATGATTCGATCATTGAAGTTCTTGAATACGTTGAAGAAACGTCAGCAAATTCTACTATCATCACACAAGCGGGAGGAATTATAGAAGATTTGAGAAGGTATGATTTTGTATTTTACATGCATTTAATTTATTAACGCACCTTCTTGATTCAACAAATAATTTGTCTCAAAGTCTTCAAAGGAAGGACCAAGATTTGTTGAATGCAATGTCATTGGTTACATCAACCAAGCATGGTCTTGAGGATTTTAGATTAGAGAGTTTTCCATCATTTCTTGAGACGGTTAACTCTTTTTGTGATACACATAATGTTCAAATGGTAAACATGGATGATGTCTACATTAACCTAAGAAATCCAAGACAAAAGACAAACATGACGTGTCGACATTATTACGAGTATGATTGTTTCAACACGGTGGTGGATATGCAAATACAAGAGTTTGGAAATCGTTTTAACGAGGTAACTTCTGAGTTATTTACTTGTATGGCTTGCTTGAGTCCATGTGATAATTTTGCATCTTTTGATATACCAAAGATAATACGGTTAGCTGAGATGTATCCATGTGATTTTGATGAAGAAGATAGAAGAAGACTTAAGGTTGAACTCACGATCTACATTGATAATTTGAAAGGAGATATAAGGTTTGACAATTTGGATGGTTTATCTAGTCTTGCACGATTGATGGTTGAAACAAAAAAACACCATTCATTTATGTTGGTGTACCGTTTATTAAAGCTTACTCTTGTTTTACCCGTGGCAACATCAAGTGTTGAGAGATGCTTTTCTGGAATGAAGATTGTGAAGTCTGATTTGCGTAACCGAATTGGAGATGAAAATTTGAATGAAAGTTGTATATGTTATATCGAGAAGGAGTTGCTTAAAAAGGTGACTACGGATGATATGATTGATAGGTTCCAAAAAATGAAAATCCGTAGAGAGCAAGTTTAAGTGTTTTGTAATTATTTAAGTTAGGTAATGATGAAGTTTGTTCTAATTTTTTTATATTTTTGTCTTGTTTTGTAATTTATTCTCGAATGCCGATTGATCCATCACCGACCCGACCCGACCCGAACCGAATCGGTCTAAAAAATTATTTGTATATAGGGTGGACGATAAAAAAAAATTGTATGACGATCAAAAAAAAATTTATACTCACCGAAAATTTCCGAACCCCATAAGAAAATTTTCTGGATTCGCCACTGCTGATGCCTTTTTGCATGTCAGACCACCTACAAACATTCATGTTCAACCCACCACCTTTCCAACTCCAAATCCTATTCAACCTACTCATCTACCCAATGTCGCCATCCCCCTGCCCACTTCGCCCGTTGCCACTCCCGATCCTTCTTCCGCCAACTCCCCCGCTCCTTCCTCACCGTCATCTCCGCTTCCTTCCTCTCAAACCGACAACCCATCGCCTCCTCCCGTCTCCAACCCAGACCTATCTCCCGCACATTTTCCATCACCGTCCCAATCCTCCACCGCTTCCACATCCGTTCCACCCTTCCCCGTCCCTCCTACGCCTCCCACTACGAGAAATCGCAAGCCCAACCCCAAATACTTCAACCCCAACTTCGTCAATTGCACAACCCTTCACCAAATTCCTCCGTCCCTGGTTCCCCACACCTATCTCCAAGCCTCCAAAGATCCCCTCTGGCGTAAGGCTATGGATGACGAATACAATGCTCTACTTAACAACCACACTTGGGAACTTGTTCCCGCAGTTCTCGACATCCGATTGGGTGCAAATGGGTCTTTCGCTTCAAACGAAATCTTGACGGTACCGTTGACAAATACAAGGCTCGTCTTGTTGCTAAAGGGTTTCACCAGGAATTCGGGAAGGATTATTTCGACACGTTCAGTCCGGTCACAAAACCGGTTACCATCGAAACGATTCTGTCGATAGCGCTCTCTCGTGACTGGTCACTCCGGCAACTTGATGTCAACAACGCGTTCCTACACGGTCACCTCCAATAAGAGGTCTACATGATGCAGCCTCCGGGTTACACGGACCCGCAACGACCTAACTTTGTTTGCAAACTAAATCGGTCGCTCTACGGTCTGAAACAAGCCCCTCGGGCTTGGTATATGGCGCTAACTACTTTTTTTTGGCAGGAAATAGGTTTCAAGAAATATCTAGCGGATGCATCATTATTTATCTACAATGTTAATGGTGTAATTTGCTGTTTTATGGTGTACGTTGACGATATCATTCTCACTACAAACGCTCAACGCTTCAGTGATGCTTTTGTTTCTCAGCTTGCGTCACGGTTCTCGATCAAAGACTTGGGATACCCAAGTCACTTTCTTGGGGTTGAATTAATTCCTACCACTAATGGTTTGTTTCTCTCACAGCATAGGCATATTCATGATCTTCTTATCACTCATAAGATGGATGGCGCCTAACCAGTAGTGACACCCCTTTGCTCCTCGCAAGTTCTGACATTGGATGATGGCACGTCTCGAATCGACTCGAAACCCTATCGTCAACTAGTTGGTTTTCTATAGTCTCTTGCATTCACACGACCGTATATTGCCTTTTCTATCAATAAGCTTGCCCAATTCATGCATCAACCCACGCAGACGCATTGGCAGGCTCTCAAAAGGCTTCTTCGCTACCTCAAAGGCACGGTTTATCATGGTTTATTTCTCAATAGGAAGTCTCCTCTCACCCTAACTGCCTTTTCAGATTCAGACTGGGGTGGAATTTACACTGTTGGTCGCTCTACCACTGGCTATCTGCTGTATTTCGGTACCAACATAATCTCATGGAAATCTACGAGGCAAAGTTCGTGTCCCGATCGTCAACCGAAGCTAAGTATAAGGCTCTCGCCAACGCTGCCTCCAAACTTGCTTGGGTTCAAAACCTTCTGATTGAACTTGGTATCTCATCCAACACGCCTCCAATGCTATATTATGATAATACAGGTGCTACCTATGTTTGTGCCAATCACGTGTACCACTCTCGGATGAAGCACGTTGCTCTTGATTATCACTTTGTTCGCGAGAAAGTTGCTGCCAGCCACTTGCGAGTCCGTCACATTCACTCTGCCGATTAGTTAGCTGATGCTCTTACAAAGCCCTTATCTCGCACTTCTTTTTTGAAGCTTAGGTCCAAGATCGGTGTTTTCGATGGAGCCTCCGTCTTGTGGGGGCGTATTAGTCCAACACAATTCTCGTAAATAATGTTATATATTTAGGAGATTGTAATTACCTAATATTAGTATAGGAGTTATTTCTTTCCTAGTTTGGTGCCTTCTCTTAGGCTATATGTATGGTTGTAATTCCCTGTATTTCTCAATGAGAAATGTGTTTGTTCATTCCATAATAGATATTACCAAGTCTTCACATTACACTTCACATCAGAGCAACTCCTATGATTACAATGATTACAATGTAGTACTGGCATCACTGTTATAGTACAGTGTAAGGTAGCACCATAGTGTAATAGTGCTCCAGCTTGATGTCTTCCCCTATAAATACCATCAAGCTAGTAGTTGAGCGGAGGGTGAAAGCATTCAATGCATACATACTGAGTTCTTTTTGTAACCAGAGAATGAGTTAATGTGAGAATGTTTTTCAACGTTTTCCATGTAAAGTTAATATATCCATGGCATTAGTGTTTGCATTTATCACAAATGTTCATCCAAGTATTTAACTTCTACAAAATCATTAAAAAAAAGAAAAAAAAGAAAACCAATATTTGATTTAGGAAACAAAAAGAGATAAATTACTTTGCTGGGGACAAGAAATCTAGAGTTTGAGTAGTCTGTTGAAACCAGATTCAACACTCTTTTTCCTGTATGCATAATGTTCCTACTAAAGTCATGATTTTGTACTATCGTGGCAAGCGAAAGAAAACCTCCTTTGGTCAAAATCAAGCATAGATCAACAATGAGTTCTAACAAGAAACCAAAATTTCTTTAGTATCAAGGTCCATCCATGATGAACAAAAAAAACCAAATCAAGTTTAAAGGTATCTCAACCTTCAATCTTCAATTACTAGCTTGAATACAAGACCCTAACTTTTAGCATAATAGTTTCAACTTTGTATTGGGGTCAACATTAAAGAAATGCCAACTTGTACAATGAAAGGCTTGGAAATAATCAGCTGAGACGGTTGAGATTTGAAACTCTTTAGTGAATGGTAGTGCAGCAAGTAAATACTTCCTCGAGACATCGAAGATTAAATCTGGGTACATAGCACGATATCGCTCATATTGCTCAAAACTGTTGCCAAATAATATGATTTTGTTCAAGCTGTCATGTCTCCAGTTGGTCTTTAGAAGATTGTTGTATAGCCTAGCTTCACAATGTGGCATGAAAAAAAGAAGTGGGTTCACAACTTTTCTCATGCCTTGCTCGTTAACCGAAAGAACATGACACCCGAGCTCCTCCAAAACCTTTGAGTCGGTCAACGAAATGATCGGATCAAAAACTTCCATTTCTCCAATCCAATCAAGTTTTCTTTTCATGAGAATTGCAAGGCTAAGCTGTAAACGAGGCGATTCAAAGGATTCGATGCTACCAATACCATATATCACCATGTTTAATTTTTGTTCCAGTCGAGTGATCTTACCAAAATGATCTGAGGCTTCGAGAGTACGGACTTGATCAAGAAAAACACTAAAGAATTGAGATTTTTCAAGTTTTTCAATAGAAATTTGCATCTTTTGCATTAACCGTAGTTCTCTTTCTGGGGTGGTTTCAAGATCAGCAGGAGTCCAATGTGTTTGTTCCTGCAGTTGTTGTTTTGCAGATTTAAGTTTAGTAAGTTTTCTTTTCTTATTCTTGCGAGGTGGCAAAACAATAGTCCGGTCATCTTCTACCGCTTTATGCTGCTCGGATTTCAAGTTTTTTGCTGAGGCACTCATCAAGAAGACGCCCAAATAATCCGTAACGTTTGGGTCAGACGTTATATCATATGCGATATCCAGTTTTTATCTACACTCTACTGGAACTATTCTATATATATACAATCAACAACTTCCCATTTGATTTAAAAAAAAAGAAACTGTTATATATAAATTCTATGTGTTGTGGTTACTTTGACAACTTCCTACTAATCGTCACAATGGTTTACTTCTTACTTCTCAAATTACATTTTTTTTAAAAATGGTATATAATGATTAATGGACAATGCAGAAATATTTACAATAACATTTATAGTTTTCTTGAAACTTACATTTGAAATCATTTTTTTTAAATAGTTACTTTGTATGCGAAACTTTAAGATAACCAAAATATATGTAGTTAATTATTTCAAACTCGTTTGATCTCATCAACAAATCTACTTACGACCATAAATGTTAACATAAAAATATTAATTTTTCCAATCAGTGTGAATCAATCATAACAGAAGAATCATCCATTCAATCGATTAAAAATCAGAGGTATAACCAGGTGATAAAAGTAAGTCGGGAAATTCTCCCCACTAATAAGAAAAGATGAATCAAAATCGAATACATATAGCAGGTAGAGTGGCTAACAAACAGGCGTAAGAATAACTGAATTAGGGTTTTAGATGTGATCATACCTTGCGTAGATGATTCAAGGGTGAAGAAGATGGAGACTAGTTTAGCTTCTTTTTCAAATTGACGGATTCGATTTATCGATTGGGAGGAATGATCGAGGATGTTAAGTATGAACGCAGAGATATTTAGCCTATTATAATTTACCAAATAAAAAAATTACATTCATGCATAAAATAAAAATTTAAAGATTCTAAAGATTCTGATTTTTCTTTTTTCTCCTATATTAAACACAGGTTTAAGTGCCCAGTAGACACACACTATAAGTGTGTCCACCCCATTACTTGCTTTCCCTCAAGATGATGTGTTAATTTAATACCCTCCTTAAATTTTCTGATTTTGTACAAAAAATTGGAAATTAAAAAAATCTCGCGGATCCGGGTCTTACCATCGCTTTTTTCAACCCGCATATAGAAGCAAGCTTTTCAAGGAAAAAAAATCTTCATTTGCGCATCATCGTTTTAGTGTTTGTTCAAGTTTCTCTCGCCACACCGTAAGTCTCTAACTTCAATTTCGATCCTTCGGTACGCATCTCCACTTTACCACAATTTAGTTATGTTCTTTCACTATTTCTTCTTCTTTTGATGTTTCCAATAATCAAATCAGCGGTTGGGCTCTTACCTAAACACAAGCATATTCGTAATTCGCTTCACATACTTATTTTCATGTATTAATCATTTTCTATTTATAAACACAAGCATATTCGTAATTCGTTTCATGGTTGATTGCTATTTGTTTCGTGGATGTCTATACAGGGAGTTTGATTCGCAAAGAAGGATTGCAATTTCGCGTCAAGGAGCCTCAAATCAAAGGAGAATATGTATTCGGTAATCATCAAAATCCGCTTAATTCTCTCTCTATTGTTTATGATTTTATGGTTTAATTGTCGTGTTATTTCTTTATTCGGTGGCCGACTAGATTCGAAGGAGATAGACCCCGATTTGGTGATAGGGAAAACATCTATGATGACAATAATGCCATAAATGATCATCAAATAAAGGTAAGTATGCTCGAGATCTTAAACTCTATGTACATTTATTTTAGCTGCATAATATGTTAACTTCGGGAATCAATGGAAGCATATAAAAGATACCCGTCAAAGGTATCTAAATTCTAAATGGTCCTGGTAATGGCTTTTATAAAATGAGCTTTTATTTACTTTATCCTAAAATCAACTTCATATGAGTTCACAGATCATCTTTAGATTGAATACCAATCAATTAATACTTTTTTATTTGCTTCTTAATCTTTCCCTTTTCTCTCCATGGTCATTTTTCATTTCCATCATTTTACCATTTGCTTTGCATTTGAGACTTTTTTAAAATGTTACTGCATTTGGAATTCATTACATTCACCATGTCAGCCGCTTGTGCAACCACGAGGACGGGGTTTCCCGTTTTCTCAATTCTTCGGGTGGCGAAGCCAGGTATATCACCGGGATCCCCATCCCCCCTGGCCTTGTTGACCCGCCCGGGCTAGCCCCCGTCGATGTAGGGGGTGGGAGGCTTTTGGATAAGGTGCTCCTGGATAAGATCTTCAAGTCCCGTGTCACCACTGTTAAGAGTTTACCTCTCAGCTGTCGTATGGCATTCTCCTAGGCCCTTAAAACTGCTCTGCTTCAGGTGGCTGCTCACCCCGATTCTTTTGAGGCCTGGGTTCGATTGCTTATTCTCCCTAGGTGCACGCTGGGGATTTTTAACCCTAAAACGCGCCAAGAGGCTCGCTCTGGGAACCGCAAAGCACTGCAATGTCGTTCCATCATGGCTTCCATATCTGCCTGGGTGGGAGAGGAGGGTATTGACCAGCTGATTGATAACATCCTTGACACCCCCGTTGGTGGGCCAGGGAGGCCTTCTGATACTGCTTCTGAAAAGTCGGCTGCGGAGGGGTCCAACATAAACCGCTATATCCGGAAAATTGCGGACGGTCACTTTACTGCCGCAGTTAAAGTCCTCTCTTCGTCTGGGGTTGCGCCTTTTGGGCCTGCCACCACTCGGGCTTTGGAGGAGAAGCACCCGGTGTTACCACCCCCCTCCTTGCCGTCCGTGCCCCTTACTGAGCCCCCACTTGTGGCTACTACCGAAGTTGTTTTGGCTTGCATTAAATCGTTTCCCAAAAGGACTTCGTGCGGGAGGGACGGGTTGCGGGCCCAACACCTTCTGGACAGCCTCTGCGGGGAAGGGTCTGCTATTGCTAACGACCTCCTCGGGGCTATTACCTTGGTAGTCAACTTGTGGTTGGGGGGGAGGTGCCCCCTCGGCTTGGCCGAGTTTGTGGCGTCAGCCCCTCTCACACCTCTGCTTAAACCTGATAATGATAATGGGATCCGGCCCATCGCTGTCGGCACCATCTGGCGGCGGTTGGTTTCTAAAATTGCTATGAAAGGGGTCGGGAAGGAAATGGCTAACTATCTCGGGGATTTTTAGTTTGGGGTTGGGGTGCCTGGGGGAGCTGAGGCTATCCTGCATGCGGTTAACCGTTTGGTCGCAGGGAAACATGATGACAGCTCGCTGGCTATGCTCGCGGTTGACTTCTCCAACGCGTTTAACGTAGTGGATAAATCGGCCTTACTTCAGGAAGTGCGCTTAAGGTGCCCGTCTATATCTCCATGGGTCGACTTTCTCTACGGTCAGCCTGCGCGGCTATACCTAGGGGGGGATCATATTTGGGCCACTACTAGGGTGCAACAGGGAGACCCTTGGGGGCCCCTCCTGTTTGCCCTTGTTCTTCACCCCCTTGCGCACCAGATTCGTGAAAATTGCTGCCTCCTCCTTCACGCGTGGTACCTTGACGATGGCACTCTCATTGGGGATTCCGAGGAAGTGGCCAAAGCTTTGCAGATTATTTCGGAGACCGGCCCCTCCCTGGGTTTGCAACTCAATATCAAGAAGACGGAGCTGTTCTGGCCGTATTGCGATGGGAGGAAGAATCGGCCGGGTCTCTTCCCCTCGGGCATCAGTAGGCCGACCCTAGGGGTGAAGCTCCTTGGAGGGGCAGTCAGTAGAGATGGTGGGTTTATTGAGGGGTTAGCGTCCAAGCGGGCCTCTAACGCTGCCGCTCTAATGCACCTCCTTCCCAAGATTCGGGACCTGCAACGCGAACTCCTTCTGCTTCGCTCTTGTATGGGTGTCGCCAAGCTCTTTTTCGGCCTGCGGACCTGTCCCCCCGCCCACATGCAAAGGGCGGCCTCCTGCTTTGATCAGACCCTACGTGAGACAGTTGAAAACATTGTGGTCTGTGGAGGGGCTTATTTTGGGGACCTTCAGTGGCGGCTCGCTTCCCTGCCTATCCGGCACGGAGGGCTCGGGGTTTCTTCGGCTATGGAGGCCTCGTCGTATGCGTTTGTTGCGTCCAGGGCCCAATCTTGGGGGCTGCAGGACCATATCTTGCGAGAGAGCGGGGTCTGTGGCATGGACTCGGATTATATTTTCGCTCTGGATGCCCTGCGTGACATCGTACCGGGTTTTGATCTTAGCGGTTTCTCTGACAAGGACACCGCCCCCCCAAAACCCCAACATGTTTTGGCGAATGCCCTTTTCAGCAAAATCGTGCTGGATATGGAGACTCGGTTTAATATGAATGCCAGGCAAAAAGCGGTGTGGAGCTGTCTTCGTCAATCACATGCCCAAGATTTCCTCCATGCTCTCCCCATTGAGGGGCTCGGGCAACGCATGTCGCCGGTCGAATATCGATCTATCCTCAAGTACCGGCTTATGATACCCCTCTTTCCCGCGGACGAGAAGTGCCCTGTTTGCCGCAAGGCGTGTTTGGATTCGTTTGGGGAGCACGCGGTTCATTGTAAAGATCTCCCGGGGTTCAAGTACCGTCATGACTGGGTCCGGGATGTGTTATTTGACATCTTCAGAAAGGCCGGGATTTCAGCCAAGAAGGAAGCCCCTGTCAACTTCTTAACTGACCCAAAAGAGGGGCGTTCGACCCTTAGACTGGCTGACATCCTGGTGTTTGGGTGGTCAAGGGGGAAGCACGCTTGTATCGATCTGACCAGGGTCTCACCCCTTGCGGGCTTTGGCTCTGGAGTTTTCACGGCGGGGCAGGCTGCTGCCAAGGCGGCTGCGGGTAAGGTGGACAAACACGAGAAGGCGTGCCTCGAGAATCAGCATGTGTTTGTGCCCTTTGCGTTTGACACGTTTGGGCACCTCGCATCTGAGGCTGCGGACACGCTTGGGCGGATCCAGAAGGTTATGCATGGTCATATAGCGACTCCTAGAGCTAAGAAACTTGTTTTTATCCGCTTAGGTTTTGCTATTCAAAAAGGGCTTGCGGCGCAGCTTGTTGCCCGTTTGCCCCGTATGTCGGACTGAGCTGTAACCTTTATTTTGTTTTGAATTGAATATATAATAACTTGAGTTAGGCATTCACTTTGTAAAGGGTCAACAATTTTTTTTACTTTGTAACCATATAGTCATACCCTTTACAAGTGATCCTTTAGGCATATGCTCCATAATCAAAAGGCAAAGTGACCCTATATGCTACTGATCTTTTAGGCATACAGACATTTGATGCTATTCTGTGGAAACTTCAATGTTTTTTACTTTGTAATTGTTGTTTGGGACATAAATTTTTAGGGGAAAAAGACAGAAATAGCCATTTTGACCATTCTTAGGACCAAAATAGCCTCTTGACTTTTTTTCTTAAAAATAGCCAGTCAACTACGGTCTTAACGACCCTAGTTACGGTCTTGACGACCATAGGTCCATACGCCAATCACAGTATGCCACGTCACCAGGTACGGTCTTGACGACCGTAGTTACGTTCTTGACGACCATTCACTTTTTCCGAAGGGTTGTGGTCTTGACGACCGTAGTTTCGTTTTCCAAAAATCATGATTTCTTACCCTCGCCGGAAAACACCATCGGTCCATGATTTCTTGACGTTCATAGGTCTGTAGTAACAAGAATCTAGAATTCCCAATTTTGCTACATACTTTTCCTGATAATTCAACTATCTGATCATAAAGATGGTTGTGCATATAATTGTTTGCAAAGTTAGCTAGGTTTGGATAAATAGATAAATTTGTAGGAAATGCAAATGGGTTAAGCAATCGTCAGATCCATTGATTCGTAGGGTGGAGAATGGGTACCTTATGATAATCATAAGCATACACCGATTTTCGTGTTAGCTACTGCCGCATTGAGAAGATTAGATAAGGAAATTGCTTAGCTAGGTTTGGATAAATAGATAAATTTGTAGGAAATGCAAATGGGTTAAGCAATCGTCAGATCCATTGATTCGTAGGGTGGAGAATGGGTACCTTATGATAATCATAAGCATACACCGATTTTCGTGTTAGCTACTGCCGCATTGAGAAGATTAGATAAGGAAATTGCTTAGCTAGGTTTGGATAAATAGATAAATTTGTAGGAAATGCAAATGGGTTAAGCAATCGTCAGATCCATTGATTCGTAGGGTGGAGAATGGGTACCTTATGATAATCATAAGCATACACCAATTTTCGTGTTAGCTACTGCCACATTGAGAAGATTAGATAAGGAAATTGCTAAGGGGATTTTGGATGATGTTGTTAAGTTACTGGGGATTGAGTGTAGGAAAGATTGGATTAGGGTTTTGCATGGGGAAGAAGAAGGTTATTATGGACCGATGGTGTTTTCCGGTGAGGGTAAGAAATCATCATTTTTGAGAAACGGAACTACGGTCGTCAAGACCGTAACTACGGTCGTCAAGACCACAACCCTTCGGAAAAAGTGAACGGTCGTCAAGACCGTAACTATGGTCGTCAAGACCGTACGTGGTGACGTGGTAAACTGTGATTGGCTCTATGGACCTACGGTCGTCAAGACCGTAACTACGGTCGTTAAGACCGTAGTTGACTGGATATTTTGAAGAAAAAAAGTCAAGAGGCTATTTTGGTCGTAAAATTAGTCAAAATGGCTATTTCTGTCTTTTTCCCATTTTTTAGTATCTTCAACCTTTTATAAGAGTTTTTAGTTTTGTTTGATTATAATTTTGTTGCTATTTTTTTTGCTGCAGGTTATAGTGTGCAGCGTCTTTCAATTGTTTGGAGCGCATCTGGTTCTTAGGTATTTTTACTAACTTTATTTGTTTACCCTCATAATCATATATTTATATTTAAATAGGTAGGAGGGTATTTATGATAATTTTTTTCCCAGTCATTTGCATTTTTTTATTAAATTATATATTTTCCTGCTATGAGCATATATTAGTTTGATTGTTTAAAACTTTTATGAGTTTTAAATCTTATTTTTGGTCATTTGTTATCTTTAAAACATATTTCGATAGAAATCATTTATGTTGTGAAATCTTTGGTTGTCCTACCAACCATTAACTGATGAAAGATACCAAACATAAAAGTTTATGACATATGAAATACTTAGAATTAACATACAACAAACCAATTATTGTCCATAGAACTAACCATTGATAGGGTATATATAGCTCACGTTTTACTTGGCCATTAATCAGGAATAGTAATAATTAATCTTAATCATTCAATAAAGAAAGTTCAAAATTTACATACAACCTGCCCATATAGACAAGTTCAAAATTCTAAAGTGTTGCAGATGGTCAATTTCATGAAAACAAGTCTCAGTCTTTAGCAATGCTCCAAGGTAACTCATTGTAATTAGATAATATATGGATCATTACAGATGCATTTGTTAGCACGTTCAATGAATCAATGTTTATAAGTTAGGAACGTAAGAAGATGGTTTTAGCATATCTAAATTTCTTTTGTGATAGTAAAGGGTCGTTAAATAACTGTTTAATTAGGACAATCAGTTGATCGATTCAGGTACCACCAGATCTTATAAGTTTTAATAACTGTTTTGAACATTCAAATGCATACACAAATATGCTACTCTATTCAAATAATGCCCATTAGTAAGAAATTAAGGCCAAATAGTTTATTTCAAGTAAAAGTCAAATTCCATTGTCTAAAACGTCCAATGTATATTAAAGCTTCCTAGCCGTACATACAACCATTTAAAAACATTATAAATAATTAATGTTTGTTCAATGAATACAATAACTTATTTTCTTTTTGGATAAAATGATTTATAAAGTTGTCTAAGATAGAGTCATAAAACACAATCGGATTCAACCCGTTTATAAAGCAAATGGGTCAAAAATTCAAAATTCCTGCCTCTGCTTCCATACTTATTTCAAGATACCTTTTTAGTACTGAAATTAAAATAAAAGGAGAGTATAAAAGTATATATATCTTATTTAACCAACTTAACTACCAATATAACAGGTAACTTACTACCCACAAGTTAAACATCTAGAATAGTTGGTTTGGAGTGACCCATATAAGTTTTGGAACCAAACTACATAATAGGTATAACCATTAAAAAACATAACCATTGTGAATGTTTAGTACTTATTGCAATTATTTTAAAGAATATTTTTAAAGGTTGCAAAGTGTTGTTCTAAGGGGCTGTGCGAATAAAGTATACTGCACACACATATATTTTTTGGTTTTCAAGCCTCATTCAAGGTTATAAAGTGCAGGGTTGTAGAAGTCCTTGGACAAGGCCGAGGAATCACCGGTGAATCACAAGGTGGTTGTGCTCCACCACGATTTATAAAAATCGGCCAAAAGTCGTAGACCAACCAATTATTATTGTTTTTATTAGAAAAAGTTTTTAACCCCAGCCCATGTGATGCACGGGTCCTAGGTACGAATTGTTTTGATTGAAGGTATAATTATGTGTTGAGGCTGTTTTTTTTTTCATAGGTGTTGCTGCTCTTTTTGCTCTTGAGAAAAGATCTTATTAATTAAGGTATGTTTGCTTATATGGTTGGGTTTCTATTGATATGAATATATTCACCTTCATAGTTAAGTTAAGTTAAGTTATTCAATTCTACTTATTCTAAATCTTAAATCAAAACTACAATAGTAAGCCTACTTGATTTTTAATGCAGTCCAACATATCTCATTAATTGATTGACTTTTTACTTTGGATAAATTGGAATTTGTATGCTTTTTGTGTATAATTCTTATTGTTGAATAAACAAGAAAGTGAAGGAGAAGAAAGAAAAATGTGGCGGGTCTTCTCATTGAAGGAATTGCATTGTTAACAAGTGAAATTCAGCTCTAATGAGTATCCGTTTTGTAATTTTGTTTGTTATTTTTCTGTAAGCAAGGAACATTTTTTTGGCAATCTTGCATGTCTTAAGACTTGCTTCCCTTGAATATATCTTGCATAAAAATCTCGCATCAAAACGAGGCTTTGGATTTATTGGTCAAATGCGAAAAGAAAATTCAAACCTATACTAAAATTGGATTAAACTCAAATATGCATAGCATGTATATGAATAACAAGTACTTAGATGATTTATTTCATTTTCTCATTTAGTTTTTGAACAACAATCCAGCTTGAGCCTTAGGGTGGGGGGTATGCTTGCCTAAGGCATACTTTAGGTATGAAATTTTAACCAATGAGGTTGTCAGTGTACAAAATGATAATCATATTTAGTTTGTGTAATATTTGTATTTATTTATTTGTTGTACACCTTATTTGTAACTTTGTTACCTATAAATATATCTCTCCTCCATGAAGGAGATCATTCAAGTCCATTAACAATTCATTCATGGTATCAAGCCAAAGGTCCCTCTCTTGAGATTCATCTTCCCTCCCTCCCTCCCTATATCTTCCTCCTCTCGTCCCTTCTTCTCTTCATCCTCTCTTCTTCCTGCCCTATTCACCATGTCTACCTCTGTTGATACTTCCTTCAACTCTAATGCAATTTTGCACATGATGACCCTAAAACTAAACTCCACAAGCTACTTATTGTGGAAAAATCAAATGATACCTATTCTTAGTTATCAAAACTTACTGTCACATGTTGATGGATCATCTCAGGCCCCTCCTCCCACCGAACCTGCTGCCTCTGATGCGGAAAAACCCGCTGAAAATCCCGCTTTCACTGCTTGGCGCTCTGCTGATCAACGCACCATCATTCTGCTCAATGCCTCCCTTTCCGAAGAGGCGGTGACGGTTGTTGTCGGTTTAGCCACTGCTCGCCAAGTATGGGTTGCCCTCGAAACTGCTTTTGGTAATTCCTCAATCGAACGGGTTCACAACCTTCGTGACCAACTTCGTTTGATCCAAAAGGGCACTCAAACTGTTGCCGAGTATGGTCGGATCTTCAAATCTCTTTGTGATCAACTCTCCGCTATTGGTCACCCGGTCGACGCTGAAGACCAACTGCACTGGTTTGTCTGTGGACTTGGCCCCTCCTTCGAAAATTTTTCAATCTCGGTGAGAAGCACCCGACCCGCCCCTGTCTTCGCTGATTTACTTGCTAGGGCTGAAAGCCATGAACTCTTCATCCGTGCCCTTCATGGTCCAGCAAATCCGCCTGTCGCGTTTGTTGCCGCAGCTCCTCGCCCACCCGTAGTCGCTCAGGGAAATCGTCCTCCGTTCAATGGCGGTGGGATGTCTAGGGGTGGTGGTCGATCCAACAGAGGGAGGCGCCGACCCCCTCACTGCCAACTGTGCCGTACAAACGGGCATTATGCCACTCAGTGCCCTGATTTCAAAAAGATTGCCTCAAAACTTGATTTGAAATCTGATGACCTTGCCTCTGCCTTTTTAGCCCAATGTCATGTGGACTCATCTGGGCCAGATTGGTATGTGGATTCTGGGGCTAGTGACCATATGGCCTCTTCCTCTCAATCTGTCTCCAATCCTTCTGCCTCTCCAGGTAATGAATTTGTCACTTTTGGTAATGGGCATTCTTTACCAATTACTCATAAAGGTCACCTACAATTATCAAATCTAAAATTAAATGACATCTTGGTGGTGCCCAATCTCACTAAAAATTTGTTATCCATTAGCAAATTAACAAAAGACAATCAAGTTGATGTTCTAATGTCCTATCCTTTATTTTCAATTCAGAATCGCCAAACCAAGACGGTTCTGGCGCAAGGAAAATGTGAGAACGGCCTATATGTTCTTCATCCGGGTCCTCAAGCTTTTGTTGCCTCGAAGTCTACCCCCAAAGCGTCTTTTGAAGTATGGCATTCCCGATTGGGACATGCAAATTTTGATGTTATTTCGTGTTTAGTTAAACTTGGACTTTTGTCGGTTACATCTCTTTTGCCCAAACCGGGTTTATGTGTTTCGTGTCAACATGCTAAGAGTCAACGTTTGCCTTTTGAATTGAATAAAAAACGTGCCTTAGCTCCTTTAGATCTCATTCATTGTGATTTATGGGGACCCTCCCCAAGTGTGTCCAACGAAAATTATCGTTACTATGCTTTCTTTGTTGATGATTATTCTCGTTTTAGTTGGTTATATCCATTAAAATTAAAATCTGACTTCATCAATGTTTTGGACATATATATAAAATTAGTCCAAACACAATTCTCTCGCAAGATTAAAACTTTTCAAAGTGATGGTGGCACGGAATTTACCAATCACAAAGTAAAAACCATATTTGAACAAAATGGGACATTTCATCGCATGTCTTGCCCATATACTCCTCAACAAAATGGTCGGGTTGAACGTAAACACCGTCATGTGGTTGAAATGGGTTTGGCAATGCTCTTTAATGCGAACCTTCCATCATCATTTTGGGTCGATGCTTTCTCCTCGGCCATCTACATCATCAATCGCCTACCAACATCAATCCTTGAAGGGCAATCTCCATTCACTGTTCTATATGAGTATATGGTCAGCAACCAACCTACTCGAATTTCAAAGTGTTTGGTTGTAGAGTCTTTCCTTGTCTACGTGACTACACTCAACATAAACTTGCTCCTAGAAGTATTGACTGTGTCTTTATTGGTTATAGTCCAATCTACAAAGGGTATCGATGTTTAGACCCTATCACTTCACGTGTTTATATATCGAGACATGCTCAGTTTGATGAAATTGTGTTTCCGTTTGGCTCTCAAAACCCCTCGTCTGCAATCACCAACCTTGAATTATCAACCTTTCTTGAAAACCCCTCACACCCTACATCCACTATTACACCTCCCATTCAAAATAAAACCACTGTTACCCCTCCCGTGCATAATAAAAACCATTAGTGATCGTTCACCACCATGCCAACTTTGCATGGATAGCCCACAAATTGTTCATCCAATCCCACAACCCCATGATCAGACTCCTTCACCTACTATCACACCACCCTCCTCACCTCATATTCCTTCCTCCCCATCCAACTCAGACTCATCGCAACCATCAAATTCCGACACCGATACACCTCCCTCCACTCCTCATCACCCATCCCCACCAACCACGCCGCCTCCCCCACCCCTTCCAACCCACCCGATGATGACACGGGCTAAAGCGGGCATCTTTAAACCTCGGCATCGTGCAAATCTGTCCTCGCTCACCAACATTCCTATTCATTGTGCTCTCCTTGCTTCTAAGGATCCTAAAACTATCTCTACGGCAATCAAGGATCCCAAATGGGTCCAAGCTATGCAAAAAGAACTCCATGCCCTCCATGCCAATAACACCTGGACCCTTGTGCCTAGACCATTGAATAGAAATGTTGTAGGCTCGAAATGGTTATTTCGTACTAAATATCACTCGGACGGAACGATTGAAAGACACAAAGCAAGGTTAGTTGCCCAAGGTTATAGTCAAACCCCTGGAATCGACTACTCGCATACCTTTAGTCCGGTTGTCAAAGCATCCACGGTACGTATAATTTTGTCTCTATCGGTGCTAAATGGGTGGAACTTACATCAACTTGACGTGAATAACGCATTTTTGCATGGACACCTACGTGAATGTGTTTACATTGAACAACCTCCTGGGTTTCATGACACTAGGTTTCCAGACCATGTTTGCAAACTCAACAGAGCCCTTTATGGGCTAAAACAAGCTCCAAGGGCGTGGTTTCAACGGTTAAGCAACTTCCTTCTTAAAAACGAGTTTCAATGTAGCAAGGCCGATACTTCATTATTCATTTTCAAGAAAGGATCGTGTATCATGTACTTACTCGTATATGTAGATGATCTCATTCTTACAGGTAATCATGAGGAATCTATAAAAAAGTTTGTTGACTGCTTACACAAAGAGTTCGCTATTAAAGATTTGGGATCCCTCAGTTACTTCCTTGGGCTTGAGGTCTCTTACACCAACAAGGGGCTATTTCTGTGTCAAGCCAAGTATGCAAAGGAAATCTTGGAGCGGGCAAACATGATTGACGCCAAACCTGTCACTACACCGTTATCCACCAACATTTCCTTCACATCTAAAGGATATGCATACCCGGATCCATCTCGTTATCGATCTATTGTTGGCGCCCTTCAATATCTAACAATAACAAGACCTGACATCTCATACGCTGTAAATCAGGTCAGTCAGTTCCTTCAGTCACCCACAAAAGATCACTACCAAGAGGTCAAAAGAATACTTCGTTACATAAAGGGCACTATGACATTTGGTCTCATGTTCTCCAAACCAAATAAGTCCTCCTTAATAGGGTACTCAGATGCTGACTGGGCCAGGTGTCTGGAGACTCGCAGGTCAACCTATGGTTACTCCATATTTTTAGGTGGAAACTTGGTGTCATGGAGTGCCAAAAAGCAACCAACTGTGGCTCGTTCAAGTTGTGAGTCTGAATATCGTGCCATGGCTAATACTGCTGCAGAAATTATTTGGATAACTCATCTGTTACAAGAACTTTATGCTCTCCCAGACTCGAGACCTACAATTCTATGTGACAACAAGAGTGCACTTTTCTTAACTCAAAACCCAATCTCACATAAACGTGTAAAGCACATTGAGATCGATTATCATTTTATCTAGGCCTGGCAATCTCTGCCCAGACACCTTAATTTGGGTTGTTTTGGGCATTTTCATTATGTCTTTGGGTCTTTTTGGGTCAAGCATTATTTAGGAAGGGTCTAAATGGGCCAAATGAAAAAGAATAATAAAGAAAGATGGGCTAGAATGGGCAATTAAACAAAACAGGATGGGTCGGGATGGGCAAAAAAGAGTTTGCCCTACCCAAAGCCATGGTCGCTATTTCTCCCTCTCGCTATCTTCACTCAGAAATCAAATCATCTGCTCTGAAAGCCTGAAATTGTGAAATCGACTCGTCGGAAGTGGTCTCCACCATCGTCTATCGTCGACCACTGTCACGCTTGGCGTTATTTGAATATCAAGACCATTGAAGCGCTGCTTGAAGAAATCCCCAAATCGGAACCCTAATAAATCGCGTATTCACCAAAATCGCCTCCGATTAGAACCCTGTTGATTCTCCGAGACATGTAAGCTCACGTCAACATTGATTGAATGCTGGAATTTCCTTTAAAGCTTCTGATTAGAACTATCAGGTACATCTTCTTGTTTCTTTTCGAGTCGGTGAGCCCCGGTGGTCGAACCTAGAATCATTGGGTTCATGATGACGAGTGGAGCATGATGGTATCTTTAGATTTGTTTTTCGTGGTGTCTTGTGATCGGAAATATGGCTAGAAAATTCGCCGGTGGTAGGTTTTAGTCTTCTGGTTTCCGTCGCGATTTGAGAAAAAGAATGAATGTTTGATTTATGATGGTGATGACGTGGACATTTCTGATTGGTCACATGGGAACTTCTTGATCCACACAAAGTAATTCAATTCAGCTATGTGAATTATTTTGTCACATACTAGTTTCAATTATATGAATATCGTGGGACCCATTTTGATATAACTCAAATGGTATTTAACGGCAGCTCTTATGTTTAGTAGAATTCTCACATTTCTGTTAACTCACACTTAATGTGAGCTAATGAATTCAATCAAATTGGTTAATTCTGTTAATCACCGTTAAGTTTTGGGTGCTCGCTTCCATATTTAATAAGTCCAAGACACTTCATGACCGTCATGATGAATTATTTGGGTTCGCTTCAGATTATTTCAAATTCAAGAATGCTCAAGACGACACACGAGTCGGTTTTAGTCTTTTAGACGAGCCGACTCGGGCGGGTCATTTACCTCAAACGCTTAATTTGTTTAACTTTGTTTTACTCCTTGTTGTCGCTATATATAAAACACTTAGGAAAATTTGCTTCCAGAACTGAACAGTTAGATTCGGAATGCCATGCATTTAAAATGCCCATTCTGACCCGTGTCCGCTTTGACCCGTGCCCGTTTTGATCCGTGCCCGTTTTGGCCCGTGTCCGCCATGCCCGTTTTAACCCAAACTAAATTAGCCCGTTTTGGCCCGAGCCCATTCTAACCCGAACCCATTTTAACCCGCCAGCGCGCCCAGCCCGACCCGCCCATTTTGCCAGGCATAATTTTATCCGTGAACTTGTTGCTTCTGGAAAACTTCACACAAAGTTTATTCCAACCAAGCTTCAAGTGGCAGACATCTTTACAAAGAGCTTGCCTCGATCTCAGTTTGAACACTTTCGAAGGTTACTTCGTCTTGGTCCACCACCGTTGAGCTTGAAGGGGAATGTCAGTGTACAAAATGATAATCATATTTAGTTTGTGTAATATTTGTATTTATTTATTTGTTGTACACCTTATTTGTAACTTTGTTACCTATAAATATATCTCTCCTCCATGAAGGAGATCATTCAAGTCCATTAACAATTCATTCAGAGGTGATGCCAACATGAGAGAGAAGATTGATGTAGATTTGATAATTTGGTAGGGGATATGTTTGCCTAACATGATTTAGGCATGGATTTTACCAACACTCCAAAATATGACCGTTGAACGGTCTCTTCTCCTCGGTATGGGTCGGCATCATCTCGCCGAAAATCAATTGAAATATGCCGAAGCATATGACGCCGATGATGACGGTATGGATACCGATTCGGCATAATTGGTGCCGCCCTCCATGCCGAACCATTCGACAAGCACTCCGCCTATCCTCATAAAAACGAAAGTTGGTTCATCTCAGCTATTGCAAACATCATCAAAACACAAAGCGTGAAGTTTTTTAGAAAGATTGTGACTTGTGAGTCATCACTTCACTTTTCTATGTGAATGTCCATCCACCATTTTCAAATTATATTTAACCATTATTTAAATATATTGTGGAACCAAACAATGCAAATTATGATGTGTGGATCAAGCTCTGGCACTTTGGTTTGATATTGTTGAGTTGGGTCATATGAAAGTCATTTTTTGTGTATTTAAGTTTACTTTAGTCAACTGCGTTGAGATTCCAAGCACTTGACCAGTTGGTTGAGATTTTAATCTGTCTAATATGTATTTAATTTTATATTTTCCTCAATAAAATTGGT
Source organism: Deinandra increscens subsp. villosa (assembly GCA_039602395.1). NCBI lineage: Eukaryota > Viridiplantae > Streptophyta > Magnoliopsida > Asterales > Asteraceae > Deinandra > Deinandra increscens. The sequence continues at coordinate 92,642 of JBCNJP010003629.1, read as the reverse complement.
ACTTAAAAGTTTTAGTACATGTTTGGATTTAAGCTTTTGATTGATTTGTGTGAGTTTCCTAAGTTTTTACGGAATGAATCTATTAAACATGAGCCACGACTTTAAAAATGAAATTTATTGGAAACTTTCACAAGTGCATTTTGAAGCGTATGAAAGTGTCTTATTTTACCTTTTTATATGAGTTAACTCTATAAACAATAAACATGAAATTCAACATTTTATAAACTATATCTTTACTATCTTATAATGCATTTCTTTTTAGTTGCAAAGTAAACTCTTAAAATTAAAACTTACAAGTTCAAGAAGCATCATATACAACTCACTAAAGCTATGTTTGAACCAGAGTAAATATTTAGTTGCTTTTGGACCTGGGTTACAGAACTCAGTTCCTTTTCTTCTCTAGAACTTCCATGTCAAAGATTTGTACCTCCTCTTATCTCCTATTGATGAAATCACCTAAAATACCAACATTTGAAATTTGAAATTTGAAATTCAGTCTGCTCTCCGCTCAAATTCTCTCTCACTCTCTTTTCTCTCTGCGAACTCTTTTCTCTAATTCCTCTTCTTTTTTTCTTTTATCTCCGCTCAAACTCTTCTCTCTGTTCGATAATCGCTCAAATCAAGAGAAATCGCTCAAATCTCTCCGCTCAAATAAAAAAAATGGAATGACGACTGACCTCCGGCGATGCGTCTGACCACCTTCGACGACGGCTACAGCAGCGATTTCAATTTGCTCGAATCTCACCTCTAGTAATTGTTTTATTATAACTTTTTGAGAAATCATTCGTTAGAATCGCAGATCTACTCTTAAAATTACGTTTAATTTTTAGTTTATGATTTACGCTGTTGACTTAACCCTAAATTATATGATTATTTTTATCAATTCCAACTGGTTCCTTCGATCTCTTATGCAGCTTCATTAATTTTATTGTAGCTTTTGAGTTTTGAATTGCCAATGTATTATTACGAGTGTATTATATTACCATTGAAAGGGTGAGACACTGAGACCAGGTTTTGTAATGTGTCTACTCTTACAACTGGTTACGAATAGAATATAATACATTCAATTAACCTGAAAGTATGTAGAGCATTTTTTTTAGTTAAAGAAAAGTATGACTCTTTAGAGCTTTTTAACTGTTGTTATTTTTCCCTAGAAAAACTGAAGAGCTATAATCAATTGATGAAAGTATAATCACTTTTTTTGCAGTTAGAGCTTTTAGATCTTTTAAATAGAAGTTCATCTACTTTTCTTTAACTTAAAATAATACAAGAGTATGCACATTACATAATCCTAGATGATGGTTGTTAAAAAGATAGATAATGCAGCAAAATCACTCGAATAAGAAGATAATTTTGTTGAAGATGTCTCTAACATGTTACATGCCACTTAAGTGGATGTATTGATCTAGCCATTGATCTGCTAATTGTTGCAAGACATTGTTATTTTGATCACACTGGATGTTAATGTGTTAACTAGGTATACTTGTCATTCATTAAGTTTTAATATTGTTTATGTATTGTACAACACTAGAAAATAAGTCAAAGATGGTATTTAGTTGCGAATAACTGGTGTAGAGGTGGTAATATTGACCTGTTTAGAGGTCAAGCTGGACACGTCAATTCAAAATCTTGAAAATCGCAGTCCCTGATCTTTAGAACCTCTCCAAACCCAACAAACCAAGATTTCGGTAGCCAAATTTGTTCCAACTCATATGTTTTCTTCGCAATGCAGGGAACAAACAAAAAAGAATTACAACAATGTGAGAACATCAATCCTTGGCAACTGGGAAGATGTTGAATATCTAACGGGTCAATTATTAATTTTTTTTTGCAGTTTCAACCCATTAGTTATAAGTTGGTCAACTGGGAAGATGTTGAATATCTAACAGGTTAATCTGGTACCTTAAAAAAGGATGGCTAAATAATAAATGTGGTTTAATACTTTAATGGTTAAACTCTTGACGAATAAAGCATTGCAAGAGATCTTGCTTAATTGTAGCGTCCTTGAGAAGCGGCTTGTGTCCCAATCAGAAGTTATCCTCGAAAGCTGCAACAATACATGTTTATGTTCTAAGAGATCCTAAAGTTTGATGGATGTTCCAAGAGATACTTTTAAACTATTCTTTTAATAATAGATAAGTTGTAACCAGAGTGTGTGACTGCTCCCACATGTTGATTTTATTATTCATATGCAGGTCAATGGAAGACCCTATGAGCATGGGGAGGACCAACTATCTTTGAGCGTTTTGTTTTTCTAAGAATTTCTTACTAATATGGCTGATCTCCAGTGCCTATCACCCAATGAACAACCATGTGTTTCATGCCATCTGCAATAGAAGAATTTATTTCATTTTATAGTTAATAATCTTTTGTTTGTATTATCACTTATGTGCTTTTCTTCTAGGAATCTGGTTTATGTTATGGAATTGGTTGCTTAACTTTTTTTTTATTTTTGTTTTCACCTTATTGCAGGTTTGTTGTGTCTGTCTGTTCTAAAACTCTTATGTTGGTGGAGGACTGGAGGCCCTTTTAAGGTCAGAATTTAAGTTGGCTTTTTATATCATATCAAAACATATTGAAATTTTTTGAACCTTAATTTAGTTGTATTACAAAATTCGATATGCATACAAACATAACCATGTATTACACTTCATAACTTCTAGAATATTCAAACTATGTAAAACTAGAGATTTCATTCTGCAGTTTTTGTCATTCATGAAATTTATTCCACTTCAGATCTAAATGTGATTTTTGGCAGCTGTGTAATTATTTGTTTTCACTTGGCTCTAAAAGAACTTTGTAAACTACTGATTTCACTTTGAGGTCATTCATGTTGTTAATTGAAGGAATTGTATGCACCTTCATCTAAACATAAAGTTTGTTGCGCGCTCGATATAACCGTATAGCCGTAAACTAATTGTATCATGCAGTTTGACTTGTACAAACCTTTTGTAGGGAATGGCTTACACAAATTTTGATAACTTTTTGCTGTAAGTTTTGTGTTTGTTTAATAGAATTTATTTGTCTTTTAAATGCTTTATTTTCATTATTAATCATGGTGATTTGATACAGATTAATGGTATGGGATTTTTGAGTTTTTACATTTTGAGTGTTAAAGTAGTTTCCTTTTTTTGTGTAGGTCTGCAGGGTGTCTTGAAGCTGGGTCATTCACCTTGGGTTTTCCTCTTCAAATTCTAATGATCGGAACACTTACTATATCATATTGGAGGATTTATGATGCTTTCAAAGTAATGTCTTAATGGTTATTTTAGATGAAACATTAGAATGTTATAAATAATTGAGTAAGACACATTTTATATTTAAGTATAATTATGGTCTATTATTAAAGGTGTTGATTTTTAACCCATTTATTTATGGTCAGGGTGATGGATTTGACAGTAGTTGTCAAGATTTATTAATGTTTCCCGTAAAAAAAAGTCCAGTATTTTTATTTGTGGATGTGTGTTTCGGCTGTCCTTACCAGTTACCAACGGCCTTTTCATATTGAATCACCCTTTCATATTGAATCTTGATTGTGATAATTACGTTAAAAACAACAAGGCATTAAGGGGAGCCATGTGTTATGATGGATCCGAATCTTGGAAAATATGATTGTTATGTTCCATTTTCCCAGAGATTTGATTGAATTGGCAGAATGATCGTTATGCTTTAGAAACAGTATTTTTGATAAAACGATGATGGTTTAAGTCCCACGACACTATCATTTTAGTTGTATTGTATTTAATAAACTTGAAGTGTTGGTTTTCAATATTTTTTTCTATCAAATGTCAGTAGATGAAAAGTATAATATTTTATTCTAAGATCTTACCTAAACAATTAAGATTTAAGTTAAAATCAAAACAAAAAAATCTTACCAAATATAAATCATTTGTGGGCTACAACCAACTCTTCTAAATTAGTCTAAGCTATTTTGATATGTCGGGGTAAGGTATGTATTCTTGATCTCTCCCCCCCCACCCCCCCCCCCCACCCCCCCTAACATTTTCGATTGCTAAAACCCAATTCATTTCATATACATTTGAAATTACTAAAAATCATTAAAATACTATCCGGTCATTTCATGTTGTGTATATTTGATCATTTCATGCTTTGTACATATTCTTTAACTTCCTTCAATGTCATGAGTCTTATAAATTGTTTCCGACACTGAACGCGTATGTAGCACATTGTAAATGTCGTCGCGTCACATCGCGCTAGCAGAAACGAATATTGCATTGTGAATTGTCATCGCTGTCAAACGTGTAAACAAAAGATAAATAACACGCTATAAACTGTCACCCGCCGCAACGCGCGGGTACCCCACTAGTATGTTCTTATTGATTTCCTATTTTACTTACATTTGTATTTGCTACTCCATTTAGTATTTATTTCTTTTTTAGTTTTATGTATTATTACTTTCAGTTTTTATTTCGAATTTAGTTCATTTCATGTTTTTTACATTACAGCCTCAGGTATTTACCCTAGGTCATTGGCTAGTTTTTCTTAAAATTTAAGGATAATGTTCTTAGGGCCTTTTTAGAGAAGCTATGCGACTAGAGGTACTAAAAAACTGACCCCATACCCGTATCTGGTTTCAAGAATTATACCTGCATCCACTTCTTATACGGGTTTGATCGTACTCAGTTCCTAACCGATTCTGGGATATGGGGGTTGTATGCGGTTGCAAATCATAACTAAATATATACCCAGTACTGGACTCGTTATATACGTAATTTACTACCAATTTTCGTATCGACGTATAACTGTATTTTCACCTAGCTATAGTCATTTCTAACCGTTAGAAAACGGTCATATGACCGTTAACAGTATATATTTTAGTTTGTTTTTACCATTTGACCATGTGTGTTTGTGTATATATATATATATATAGATAGAGGATATATTGGGTTAGTCACACCATTCAAAATATCATCCCAATACTCTAAAATCTAAAAAATACTCTAAAAAACCATCTGAAGTCATTAATGGCTAGTGGAATGCTCAATCATCTATTCATCAACTGAAATTGTTGTTATTTTAGATACAATTAGGAAAAACGAAATTTAATCGATTAATGTCAAATGTTAGCCCTGCTAACAAAATTTGAATTAAGTGTTCCAAGCCGTGGGTTGAACTCATGTACGAAGTCACGTATGTAAATCGTGATATATCCTAAATTATACATATTTATTAATCAAATATCCTCTGTGAATTGGGATAAAACTGACTAACTATTAGAAGAACACAATTGATTTGCCTTTATTTTTAGTTTTTCAAGTTTGGTCAAGCCAAAGGGGCGAGAAATGAAGAAAAAGCAGATGAAAAATATCAAGTTCCAAAATTTTTTATTATGACACGACCCTGTGCCCATCTCCGAAGAGCTCTTCCTCTGTTTTGACAGACACGACCCGTGCTCTTGACTTGACACGACCTGTGCTCAATTGACACTAACAGCACGACCCCGTGCCACTGCGTAGGCACGACCATTATTGGCTTACACTCATTTGGGGATAAGCGTATATTTGGCTGGTTGGTAAACTGTTTTTATAATCTTGCTTTAAGGTGGAACTAATGACTTTAAAAAAACTCTTTTAATTGAAAGTTTATTATCAATTTCTTTGAACAAGCGTGCTCTACGTATCACAGACCATTTGAGGAGTCTAAATCTCATCAACCGGACTTGTGACACCCGGTTGAAGGACGATACATGATCCTTCGGGTGACTCGCGCCTTATGCTACATGATATGTTCAGGTCCTTATGTCTATATAAGCAAACCCGGCTGACCACGCGTATGTGGGCTGAAAGTATCTGGTTGGGAAAGGGGTTGGTATTATTTTGTCACTTCAGGGAAGCCAAAAGGTACGTGTTTGTGAACTTGGTTGTGGCTAGGACTAACGTGCATGCGCGAGAGCGGTGCATTGAAGAGACGGGCCTTAGTTCCTTTAAAAGATTATTTTTATAATAAAATAATCCGGCACGCAGGGTTTTTTCCCTGCTGGTTCACGACGACGTGGTGAGTGTAACGGTGGCCCAACCAAGGAGTCCTATAACTAAGTGGCATTAGTACCATTATATTTGTTTACTAGCAGCACAGTCCCCCGGGGTTCGTACCTCAAGGGGCGATCACCTGGGAGAGTAGTGATACTATATTTGAGGCTAAGAGGCAGTCTAGTTTCCTGCTAGTAAATGATCTTACGGGAAGGGTATAATTTACGGGAAACCAACATCGCCACTGATAAGTCCCCCAAATGATATTATCTTTGACCGAGTTGACCAAGACACACCTTTTTATATTAGTATTATTAGTATATATGTGTATATATATATATATGTATAGGGTGAGGTTCATTGTAGACACCCCCATAAGTGTAGACAGGTAGACACCCTATTTCACATGTGAAATTACTTTATTTCGCATGTGAAATTCAATTAAAAAAACTTTTTTTAGATTCAATGTAAATAAATAAATAAAATCCAAGATAAACAATAAGAATTGTGAAAATTTAATTCATGAATGATTACGTAATGAAATTAATGATGCACATGGCTTGATTTTGGAAAAAAGAGTAAAACGAAAGGATCAGAATGAGGGTGCGTAATTTGCATCATTCATGAATTAAATTTTTCACAATTCTCATTGTTTATCTTAGATTTTATTTATTTATTTACATAGAATCTAAAAATAAAGGTTTTTTTATTGAATTTCACATGCGAAATAGAGTAATTTCACATGTGAAATAGGGTGTCTACCTGTCTACACTTATGGGGGTGTCTACAATGAACTTTTCACTATATGTATATATATATAGGGTAGTTCTATGAAAAACCCTTAATTTTTGGAAAACCAGAAAAACCACTTTCTAACAACTGATTTAAAATTAATAGTTGAGATCAAATAAGAACGAGCAAGATAGTAAATTTGGGGGTTTAATTAAGGATATAATAGACAAATTATATTTTTAAAAATAAAAATTTTAATCAATTTCTGTTTCCAATCTCTTTTTTCCTAAAATCTCTCTCTCCCTCTCTCTCTCTCTCTCTCTCTCTCTCTCTCTCTCTCTCTCTCTCTCTTTCTCTCCCTCTTCTTTAATTTCAAATTTCATACCAAATTTTAGAAGAAAAAAAAAACAAACCAAATTTATAAAAGAAAAAAAATGTTGATCACCAGTTCATCACCAAAGTAACGATTGTTACACAGTTGTAACAATAACTAATCAACGTATACAATTTTTTTTACAACTGTGTAATATACATTCGCGTTACATTTGTGTAACAGTAATTTCATGTATATTTTTGAAGAAAAAGTTAAAGGTTACATATGTGTAACAATAATTTTACATATGTGTAATTAAATTAAACATTAGATATGTTACACTCATGTAACTATACTGAAGTTTTGAAACAGAAAAATATGAAACAGAAAAAAAGTTATAGTATTGTAACAGTATTTGTGACAATAAAACAAAATGTTGTTACATCGCTGTAACAACAACGATGTACGAAGTAAAAACTGCGGTTGTCGAAAAGAAGTTGAATGAACATGAAAGTAATTTAAATAATAAATGGGAGTTGATTATGGAGATTAGATAAATTGATTATGAATTGTCATTAAATTAACTAACAAGTTGCAGACCCGTCCGCGCGTTGCGGCGGGCCTGTAATAACAGTGTCCTTCAATTTTATTTGTGACTCGTTTGCGCTTCGCAACAGGCCACCCATTTACACGCCAGTTCAAGTAAAACACGTTTAAAAAACGAAAATAAAAAGTTAAAGGGTATAAAACGTAAAAGTCTAATAGTCTCGTGGTAAACTATATAACTATAAAAGTATATTAAAAAACGAAAGTAGAAAAATTAAAAGTTTCGTTGCTAAAGTATAATACCACAAAACTTAAAACAAAAAAATATTTTAAAAGTTAGAGAGTTGAAAACGTAAAAGTATGAAACATATGTGGCTATGTCAAACTCCGTTAAAGAAAGAAAAATAAAGTTTATGGTAGAAAATGTCAATATATCAAACTCCGTTAAAGAAAGAAAAATAAAGTTTCAAAATTTAGGATAGAAAATATCAATATGCATAACTTTTGTGGCCAAATCATAACAATAAAAAGTTTACTATTCATTCTCAATTTCCATTGTATTATATATAAATGTAGGTTATTAGTTAATTGTTATTAAATTAAAAAATGTTTACTAAATTAGAATATGGTAAGTTACCATATTACCCTTTTAATAAACCATAAAAACAAAAATAGAAAATTTTTTCTGATTGGTTAGATATGGTTTTTCAGGTTTTCTAATAAGCAACTTGGCCAAATCGCCAAGACAGTAGGTGAAAGAGCTCCTGACTCTCTCCCTAGAAACACAGAGACCAACCCAAAGTTGTGGTCAATGCTGTCACTCTCCGTAGCCGAAGAGTTGACCCCGAAGAAGCTTCTCCGAGCAAAGAAACCAATAGCTCACCCCTTCAAGCACAAACTGAAATACCTATCCCTGTAGCAGTTGAAGAAGCCATGAAAAGCCTGAAAGTTCCTTACCCGAGCTGATTACCAAAGTCAAGAACGAGGAGCACTTCGATAAGTTCATGATACTTATGATGAAGTTACATATTAACCTATCTTTCATAGATATTCTTTCACAGATTCCGAAATACACAAAATTCATAAAAGACTTTATAACCAACAAACTCAAGATCGTTGAACTCAACTCTGTCAGCTTAGGGGAAGAAGGCTCTGCCATTCCATCCAGCACTATTCCCCGAAAGCAACTGGATCCCGGTAGCTTCACATTACCTTGCACCGCTCTCGATTACAAATGCACTTGCGGATCGGGGTGTAAGAGCGTGATACGATCTTACTGCTTATAGAAACAATCGATTTAATGAACACAAGATAGTAAATAAGCTTGATTCTTATTGATCACTTGAAGATACAAGAACAAAGCTCCCTCTCTCTAGAATACACAGAAAACACACACTTCGGGAAGACTCAGAATGACCAACTATATTCTATACAATAGTCAACCTATTTATAGGTAACACACACTAACCAGCGTACCATCCAACGTACCATTTGGTACGTTGGTCAACGTACCAATTGGTATGGAGCTTGGTACGCTGCCCCTAAGACTCACACATACACTCTGATCTAGATACAATACACGAGACACAATGTAGCATAGGAATATGCTCTAACAAACTCTCCCTTAACGTGTAATGTATCTATGCTAACTAAACTTTAGTCTTCAATCTTCAGCATCGCTGCATCTGATCTTCAACTTGAAATTTCTTGTCAACAATAGAGCTTGCATGGCTGGATCATTCTTGAATAATTTTTGAACTTCAGGATCCATTTGTGAGAGATATTTCAAACTCCCCCTTTCACCATGCTTGAGTCTTGACAGCATAACCTGCAATTTCAGAAGACAGAAACGCGGTTTCCTTTTCTTTTAAAATCTTAATTTAATCTTGGCGCAAAATTTCTCTTCGAGAATCAAAGATATAGATTTTGAAATTTGATTTCGTATCACATATCGCTCGGTCGAAAACAAACAAGAAACAAAATCTATTTGGCTTTTTGAAACTTTACATCAAAACACACCGAAAATCTTTTTGATTTTTCTAAGATTATGCTAAAAGACACCTAAAATCTTTTTGAACTTTTCAGATATGAAACATAAATGCAATACTAAATAAGACACTATTTTTGTCTTTTGCGAGAAAGATCACAACTTGGGATCATATTGAACATAACATGCTGAACTACACTTCAATTTCAATTACTTCAGCACACATGTCATGACGATTACTGGTATAATTTGTTCATCTTAAACTCAGGCACAATCATACTCATAACATCTGGATATGTTAAGGTATTGATTAGATTTGTTTTGACTAGTGTACCCCACACTATCAGACATACTTAGATATGCATTTGCTTATCACACTTTGCTATTTCACTTGTGAGTTAACACATAGTGATTGTATTCATGATATAATCAATGGTGTTCCATGCAAAAAGAAATAAGAACGTTAAATCGTCTACCTTAAGTTCGATCTTTCGATACACAGAAAGTCCTCAGATTGAACAAAATAAGAAAGATAAAACAAGTTGAAATTGTATAATTCAACAACGATCAGGTCGGTCTTGTGGACATGTAGAGAAAGTCCGATGAATTATACGAAACACCAAAGAAAATAAAGCAGAACTTTAAATGAACAACTATCAGGTCGATCTTGTGGATACGCAGAGATAGTCCGATCATTTAAGAAAATAAAGAAAATCAAACAAGTTTAAATCTTTGCAAAAATGAACACATGTATACATAGTGACTTCTCATTTTCTTTTTCACATATCTTTTCAATATCTTGAGATACGCTTCAAGATGTTATCCACTTGGTCAAGCATTAGTATTTAATATATATCACATATGAATACTTTCTGACTTAATGCCGAGCCTACCAAGCGCATCGAACAACGATCTTATGACTTTTTCATCTAATTTATCCATGAGTCAGAAAAGTAAGCCAATGTACCATCATTTCCCAATTATGTCATGTTGAAACAAAAATCTATGTGACTGAAGCCATGAAATCTGTTTACCGAAGCATTTGACTGAAGAATCCATCGTGAAATGATTCAGAGACACGGGTTATGATGACCGAGGCTTGCAAGTTTGGACCGAAGACATTTTATGGAAAGGTCAACCGTTCGGGTCAACGTAAAAGTCAACGGAAGATCGGTTCGAGCGAGTCAAGCTTCGGATTAATTAAAACAACTTTGATTTAATTAATATTTATGTTATTTGATTTTATTTGGATTTAGCTCATTGTATTTTTGTTTGCTAGTTAGTGGGCTAGTGAGCACATGAGCTCTCCTATAAATAGAGGTGCATGTGCTCCATTAGATGATTGATGATCTTGAGTGATGTGAGCTATCATTTCAAGAGAGAGAGTGTCATCTTGGGTTTGAGCTCAACCTAAGATGACCATGGAAGATTCATGAGGGTTATGATGATTGTTGTGATTTCTTGTTCTTGTAATCATTCGGTTCAATGAAATCATTCGACTTGATCATCATATTTTGTGTTTTATCCTAGATTCTCATCATCTAGTCTCTGCATCTGACATTTGTTCTTGCTCAACATCGAGATTCTTGTAGTGAAATTGGTCCTTACAAATGGTATCAGAACGAGGTAACCGATCAGAATTCGTCTCACGATGAGTCTGATCAGTCGAATCTTGATTTTGAGCTTGAATTGAGTGAAGATTTGAAAACCCACTTAGGAGACTTTTTCTACTTTTTCTTTATTTTGGATGGATTCTAGACAGATCTGATGTTGTTTGATGTTAGATTCGTGTTCATAGAGTTCATTCGGATGTTATTTTATGTTCTACATGTTCAAATCTGTGAGAAAAATGAATATCTGAAGCTGTTTTTTCGTAACAGGGAGTTTATTCCCATTTTTTCGGTTTTTGAAGATTTTGGAGCTGGATTCTCTGTTTTCTGGGCTATTCTTAATGCATTTGGATAAAACGAAGTATGATTCTTAGTGGATCGCGTTCCGGGTCCATTGGAAGCATCCGTTTCGTCTGAATCTCAACTGTTTGGGCAGATTTGGAAAAACACACTAGTGCGTGTTTCATGGTGTTCTCTGTGTTCTTGAAGATTTCCAGATTTTGGGGACTGTTTTGATCCGATTTGCTGCTGTTTATGTATTGTTGGTGGCCATAACAGTTTCGTGAACGGATTAGCATCACATGTCGTGCATCATATCGGGTTTTCCGATCGTTCTGGGTAGATTCAAAGATCACCAAGTAAGTTTCTTCATGTTCATCACGTTTTCCAGATTTGTTCTAAGTGTTTGAAGGTTTGAAGATTGCTTTAGTGGACTTCCAGTGTTCTTAGCAAACTTGATGTCTCGTTAGTGGACTTGATGAGTTTTTAGCGGACTTGTTTTCTGCTTAGCAGACTTAAGTCCTTAGTGAGCTTAGCGAACTTCTCAGTCTCTTTAGCGGACTTGAAATCTGCTTAGCGAACTTGAACAAGTTAGCGGACTTAAATCTGGGTTTTTGTTCGAGGTTGTTTCGGTGGATATTGTTCGTCTAGGATTGTAGAGCATCGCACTACGAGTTCTAGGGCATAAATTTCATTGAGAATGTTTGTGTTTTCACTGAGATATGGGTGGAATACGATTTTCCGATGGCCTATCGTTTTTCCGGTGACCTTTTTCGATGGTTTTAGGGTTGATGGTGCGGACACATGCGACGTAGCCAGCGCTGGTTGGTAGGAAGGGAATTTTCTTTTTCTTTTTCTTTCCTATCGGTCAACGTCAGAATTGCTTTATTGTTGTCGATCGGTGAGTGGTGGATAGAAGTCTTGTGGACCCCAACTGCCCCAAAGATCCGTTGGGAGACATCTATGTTGTCGCCAGTTCATTGGTTGCTGCCATTCAGCGTAGGTCCCAGCGAATGAAGACAAAAACTGGATGTGCTTTCTCTGGTGCAACTTGATTGGTCAGAGACCATTTCACGCGGATCAGCTATAGCAGCCTTTGGATCACGTTTTTTCTAGCCGTTGGATTTCTTGTGAAGGTCAATTCATATTGGTTAACTTCAAAATACATGGATTATGGTTTTCTAGAGGAACTTAATTCCACTAATTAAATTTTCTGCATTATTCGTTGAATGCGGGGGTTTTTGTCTATCAGTTTTTTGCGAGACTAACGGAGATAACGCCCGAACGGAAAGTTGATGTTTTTTATTGGTTATGGATTTATTCCATTTATTTTATTGGGGTACTCGTTTATCAACGTCATGCATACATTAGCTATCGACCACTGACGGGTTAGCTTTATTATCCGGTTGATTATGCAGCTTTTTCCGTTATGTCTCACGGTTTATTTTTAGCTGATGCAGCGCTGATGTCAGCTAACCAGAGTAACTGGAATCTCAGTTCATTATTGATTTATCCGTTAAATCTCTCGAGAAGCCGTCACTTGAAGAAAATTGATGGAACTTTTCAGATCGAGCCGTTTTCACCGATATTTCTCAGAAATCTTCAGGGAATATTTTTCCGAGCTCATTTTTCTTCGCCCAAAATTACAAAGACTCCGATTATGATTATTTTATGGAACTGGATTATCGGGTTGATTATCTGAAGTTGGAGCATTTTCAGTGTTTGATTGGTTTATCTGTTTCGGTTTCTTGCAGTTTGGACTCCGAGTTTAGGCATTTTCTTAGTATTATACCCGACCGCGTGAACCGAGTGAGGGTAGCACTTGGCTCTCAACTTGAGAAATGAGAACAAAAGAAGCTTATTTAGAGGAGGAATCTCTACGACAAAAAGTCTCGGGTTTATCAGTTTCTCATTGAAGATGTACGACAGAGCGGTTCTTCAGCAGTTGAACAGATTTGAAAGCATCAGTCAAGGGGGAATATGTTGGAACAAAAATCTATGTGTCTGAAGCCATCAAATCTGTTTACCAAAGCATTCGACTGAAGAATCCATCATGAAATGATTCAGAGACATGGGTTGTGATGATCGAGGCTTGCAAGTTTGGACCGAAGACGTTTTCTGGAAAAGTCAACCGTTCGGGTCAACGGTCAACATAAAAGTCAACGGAAGATCGGTTCGAGCGAGTCAAGCTTCGGATTAATTAAATCAACTCTGATTTAATTAATATTTATGTTATTGGATTTTATTTGTATTTAGCTCATTGTATTTGTGTTTGCTAGTTAGTGGGCTAGTGAGCACATGGGCTCTCCTATAAATTGAGGTGCATGTGCTGTTGGGTTACAACAGTGGCATTCGGGTCTCGGTAATGGCAACTTTTTTTTGGAAATAATTATTTACGATAAATAATTATTTAATCAATTACCGAGTAAATTAAATCAGATAATTAAATTAACAATTAATTTAATAGGCAGCGGAAAACGTTTTTATTTTACCAATGCGAAAAACCAATCAATTAACGTAAACCAAAAGCAACAGGATTCGAAAATCACCATAATGCGCAAACACCAAAAACGCATTAAACAAACGCGACATATTCTTAAATAAATAAAAATTAAATCTAAACTAATAACGAGTTTAGATATACCTGAGCGGTGATTCAAACAGACGTTCGAGACGCCGGAAGTCAACGGGTGACGCTAGGGTTTCGTAGAACGATTTGACGGGCATATCGAAACGGCCTCGTAGATACGTATTTCCCTTGGTGACACGACACCGAAATCCCGTACATCGGATAGGCGCGAAATTAGGGTTTCGCGGACGACGGCGGAACACGCGAGAGACGCGGTTCGCGACTAGGGTTTGTCGGCGGTGGAACCAGCGACGGCGAGGAGGGGCGGCGACCGGCTCAGGCGGCGGCTGCATGCGACGGAGACAGCAACGGTGGAGCGGCGGTCGGCTGCGGCGGCTTAGTCATGGCGGACGGCGGATGGCGGCGTCGGCGGTGGCTGGCGGCGGTGGTTGACGGCGGATCTACGGTGGTGGGCTGCTGCGGCGGCTCGGCTAAATGGTGAACGACAGATTAACGTTCTCGTGATCAGATGAATCAATCGCCGGAGAAACGAGGAAGGACGGCGGCGATGGTGGTGTCGGCGTCGATTGAGAGAGATAGAGGGGAGTGGGGCCGAAAATTCTAGTCTGTTGATTAGGGTTTCGCCCCCTCCATTAATCAGATTTATATATCTGATTAATCTCCCGTTAAGTCCCTCGACTTTGTTTAATCTTTGATCGATCCATTTTATTTTCAAGATTAACATTTAAACCCTTTAAATGTTTATCTATTTACCGATGTTTAACGAATATTAGTCAAACTAATGATTCCTTTATTTCCATCCATGACATCAATATTGAATGTCGTCTTTAGTCGCTTAATTAATCTTAATGATTAATAGTAATTTAACTGAGTAATTAATTATTATATAATTAAACTATTTAATAAACAAATAATTAACTTTTCTGCGAATTTGCCGGTTATAAAAGTAAGCGGTCTTATATACCCGTTGCCTCCGGTGTAACTCTTACGGGTCTTAACCGGGTCGGGTACTTGATTTAGTCGGGTCTGGACACCTAAATCCAACAGTCTCCCACTTGGACTGAGCGCGACTATTAATCAAGATATAGTCAGAGGTGCTCTAGCTACACGTGGCTGTCCCAACCAGTCATGACACTTCAAGTCAAAACAACCAAGGCATATCAATAAACTTGTGATATAGTTTAGACTTATGGTATTTGTAAAGTCATCGGATCCTTTCTGTATGAGACATCAATCGAACCAGAGACATGGATTTATTCATTCTCTTATGTGTTCGATCATTGTATTTCTTGTTTTGTTGTTCGAAGTGGTCGAATCAAACACACAGTAAGTTTGGGTAAGGCCTTACACTTAACACTTGGAACTAACGAGAGGCCCATGATGTCAAACTGTCGCATTATTAATGGAAGAGTACAGAATCCCATATTGACTACATACAGCTCCCACTAAGCTTTAGATCCATTCCCAAAAGTAACCGTTATGGCTGGCAGTTACGCGACAGCGTTAAGCTACAATCAAAGAATGTTCTTTTGCAGACGTCATTCTCTAATGAGGCCTTGTGAGTCTGGAAGTCAACATCTTGAGTCCAAAGTCAGAATAGTCTTACTTCAAGCGTTGCTCCCGCAATGTCTGATCGACTACGGACCTTTAGAATATTAACAAAATACTCATGGATAATAAAACATATAAAATTCGAACGCGTTAAGCAGAATTCAGACTCTCGTCTAACAGCTTAGAGGAGGTCGAATGATATGGTGCAAACGATAGTGTTCGACATCTAACACTAAAAAATATCGATGCGATGCAGAATTCACGTACTACGCAGTAGTGTAATTTCGCTGATCTAACCCGATCATTGAAAATTATGAATTCGCTATCATGTCCTCGTGTTTCGTTTTAGGATTGCCTAATGTTAGTTGTTTCTTAAGATTCAGTGTTTGTCTTGAACAATGTGTCTTCTTAAGTGAATTGAACTTGTGATAATGAAGTGCCCTTGGTAAGCTCATGTATGACTGTGTTATCACTTGAGCACATTAACCGACTATTTACAGAGTCGAATTAACCCTTTGAATGTTTTATGGCATTCTTAGTTCAGATTCAATTAAGGTTGCTATTAATGTTCAACGAGTATAATTGATACTCTGGTTAATGAACATGTAATCCCTTTCATCAGTGTCTAGTAGTGATGATGTGATTTTCCATCTATAGTTATGGCGTAACACTTTACGGCAACATTTCATGCAATATCTAAGTATTGAATTTCCTTTCATATCATATTTAGTATGATTCGAATTGTTTCAAGAGATTGATCGTGTTAATGGTTGCTCAGCCACATTATGATCAATACTTAATTTAATCTTGAAATTTATAATCAAATGAGGTGTCATTTAAAATTTTAATCCAGTAAATTTAAATGATCTTTAGATCGGCACTTGATCGTTATTCCGGTAAGGATCTGTGGCGATGCTCCCACTTGCTTTAGGCAGATTGACATTCCTATCATCATTTCTTTTTCAAACCTTTCGGATGTTAAATTTGCACGAAGAAAATGTGGTAATTAAATTTCGTTCTTAAGAACGAAATTGTTCGATGTCGTAGCATATGGTACGGTAATCGAATGCTTAACATCCTGATGTTATGACTTACTCATAAGTTCAAAGACGATCAACAAAGTCATTTCTGAGTTTGATAGCATGGAGATGTGTTCGTCTACGATTGTTTGAAAGTATCTCGTGATGATCGAGATGATGATTTATTCCATCGGACTCTCGGGTCCGACATTAGAGGATGTTTCCCTTATTCAGGTAAGGTTAACATACAAACTCTAATCAGAATGTCACTATGTTTCGTTAAGCAACAATCCATTGTTGGTGAAACATTGTTAGTCTGTTCATCTCGTTTAGATGCGAGAGCTGCATTACACGGTTCAGTGATTTATCAAAATCACCTTTCTCTAGATATTTAAAGATCTAGCTTTGGACATGTAATTACCAAATTCCATCTTCGCAAGATACTGGTCTTGAGATTGGAAGTTAGTTATGCAAGTGATGTATGAAGGGTCATTATGGTCACAAAATGTCAAGGGCCTTTGTTGTGGCAAGTCATCAGTCTTGTGTTTATTGGTTTCTAGATGAAACTGTGAATCGTTGTACAAAGCACTTAGTGCATGTCGGATTCAAACAAACGCGAGTACAACGAGTGTAGTCCAAGACTTCCAAGATGTGTGTAGGTATGCACATGAATGTGTAATGATAATGTGCACCAGAATTGGTGTGACCATTCTACAATGTTATAATCAGTAAGTGATTATTCCTGTAGTGATTCAGCTGGTGATTCGAACTTATATGAAAAAAACGTCTGCTTGAAACAGAGGATTGATATGTTCATACGGTTGTGGATCGAAACAGCGATCTTCAATCGGTTCGACTTGATTTAATATTCTTGACGTCGGATGGTTCAAAGTCATAGGACTTTATGAACTACCGTTGCGTCGTGCGTTGTCTCGTAACAATTACAATAGACGCATAAGGCATTATAGCTTTGATGGGGTATGATAACAAAAGGTCATCATGTCGCATTTAAGCTAGCCTTGATTAAATCAAGTGCACCAGGCTATAAGGTATGTTGTTATGGGATTTTGAACCTTAATCTAACAAAAGGTTGAATCAAATTCAAAGTAGATTAAAACCAATAATGTATGTTTTGAAAATCAACCATTGTCAAAACATGTCATAATCAAAATCCAAGGAAAGCATTTGTTCATCCTGGAAAACAGCCAGGGAAACCAAAACAAAACAAGTTGTTTCAAAACACCAAGAATTGTTTAAAATGAAAACTCAGAGGACACGAACATTATTCAAGTGCGATAATCACAGGGCAGTTCAGTGTCGTCTTGGTGTGCTTCCTTTCAGCTTCATGCATCTACAAAATGTAAAGTATGTCAAACATATATTTTGTAGGAATAAGTGAAGCATCATACAACATGAACTTATGTGTATATCTGAGGAATTACCCGTCTGGGCTTTTCCACTCTTCACCTTGGCAAGATATTCTGGGCAGTTTCTTTTCCAGTGCCCCATCTTGTGGCATTCAAAACACTCACGCTGTTCAGGCGACGGTGCTTTGGTTGCCTTAGGCTTGCCTTTCTAGGAGCTTCCAGATGCCCTGGTGACAGCTGCCTTGCCTTTCTTCTTGTTCCCACGCCTACCCTTCTTGACCTCGGGCTTCTTGACGCCTCCTGATCGGATTGCGAGTACACCGGGTGCCTCGCCATTAACAAAATTAACTTTAGCAGTCTTAAGCATACCGTGAAGTTCAGTCACTGTCTTTACCATGCTGTGCATGTTAAAGTTTACCTGGAAATGGGTGAAGGCACTGGACAGTGAGTGAAGAATCAGGTCAGTCGCCATTTCGACGGGGATGACGTAATTCAGTTTTGCTAAACGGTCGATGTAACCCTTCATCTTCAGGACATGAGGGCTGACGGGAGCGCCTTCTGCCATGCGACAGCTAATGAGTGTCACAACGGTGTCATATCGCTCCTGTCGGGCCTGAGTTTCAAACATGCTCCTCAGATCACCGATCATCTGAAAAGCCGTCCTGTCAACCATGTTCTTTTGAATCTCAGAATTCATGGTGGCTAGCATAAGACACGCGACATTTTTGGCATTTGTTCACAGTGTGTTATGGGTGTTTCGCGAAGCGGCCGTGTCAGCTTCAGGTTCCTCAGGAACCTCAGCCTCTAACACGTTTTCCATGTTAGCCATTTTCAGGACGATTTTCAGATTCCTTTCCCAATCAAGGAAGTTGGCGCCATCAAGTTTCTCCTTCTCAAGAGAGACTTGAGATGGAAAATCTCTTGGTTTGCACGGTTAGCCATCTGAAACAATAGGCAAATGTTTTAGTGTTTCGATGTTATGATTCGTATTCAAGGATGGCAAGCTAATCTTGAATAGGAAATGGGAATCTAGTCAGTTAGACAATTTCTCCAGACAGCGTAAAGTGCTTTCAAAATTTCTAGGTAACTGAATGGAAAACGATTGTCACTTATGAGCTATAGTCACAATTCCCGTTATGGGGCTTTCGCGAACGGATCGACGAAATACGTTTAGCCCCATCTATGCCCATTCTGTCTACATGCCGACCAGAGGTACGGTGTTGAAATACTCCAATACCAAAGGTGCGTGTAAAGAAAACAGTAGTTGTCCTAAGTGGTCAGCGTGCGCGTACGGTGTTGAAATACTCCAATACGCTCACCTTGAAGATACTCTAAACACCACGTGCGGTGTTGAAATACTCCAACACGGGTGTGTCGGTCAATATGTTCCAAGTTAGACTTGACATAGGATGGCATAGACTACCGGTTTTAGGCTTACCAGATAGGATTATTAGGTCATATTTTAATATTTAATGTGACGACAAATTTTATGAATCCTATCTCACTTGGGACGATCCTTTAAATAACCTAAGTATTAATGATCTACGTGTCGCGAGATGATAACCAATTTTAATAATGTTCGATTACTTTATCGAAAAAATCCGAATTTAATGTCAAATTAAATTGGTTAATAAATTTTATGAAGTCGTAATAAAAATTAGGACTTTTATTTAATCGATTGAAAAATTAGCTTTATATTGATAAAACTAAGTTTGGATTTTAGTTGGCGCGTTAATCAAATTAAGACAAGCAACCAAAAACAAGCAAACACACATGTACATATCCGGCCATGCAGGGGTTTCGATATTGTCAGAGCCTATGACAATATCGAGGAAGGTCAAGGGACGTAAAAGTAAATCAACCACGAGAACAGAAAAACTCCCTGATCGATTTAGTTGCTCCCACTGGCTTCAACAAGCTCCTGCGTGTCATCTGGAAACGTCGGTCTTGTTTTGGCTTCTAGCCATTTTCGAAAAATCCCAAAAGGGATAATCTCAAATGGGTCCTTGTATCAAACTCGTATCGTTCGTCCAAGCGAAGGTGAGCAGTTATAATTTAAAACAAAAGTATTATATTTTAAACAAAATACAACTTTAAACCCAGTAAAAGTGGGCCAATCCAAAACAAAATAACATGGGCCTAATGGGCCAAACCATAACGAATCAATGAAAAAACCAAGGTAGGGTTGGGCCGAATATGCACGAAAGATAATTCAATCAATTTAATTGAATCGGATTATGTTTAATGGATTCAAATCGACTAAACGTATTTAAATAGCGATTCATTCAATTCCGCGACTTTCGGGTTCAGAACCCCAGTTCGCGAAAGTACACCGGTTTAAAATAGACCGGTTTGGGTTTGCGTGTGGTGATCAAGGCTCTGATAGCACTGTTGGGTTACGACAGTGGCATTCGGGTCTCGGTAATGGCAATTTTTTTTTTGGATATAATTATTTACGATAAATAATTATTTAATCAATTACCGAGTAAATTAAATCAGATAATTAAATTAACAATTAATTTAGTAGGCAGCGAAAAACGTTTTAATTTACCAACGCGAAAAACCAATGAATTAATGTAAACCAAAAGCATCAGGATTCGACAATCACCATAACGCGTAAACACCAAAAACGCATTAAACAAACGCGACATATTCTTAAATAGATAAACAATTAAATCTAAACTAATAACGAGTTTAGATATACCTGAGCGGTGATTCAAATAGACGTTCGAGACATCGGAAGTCAACGGGTGACGCTAGGGTTTCGCAGAACGATTTGACGGGCAAATCGAAACGGCCTCGCAGATACGGATTTCCCTCGGTGACACGGCACCGAAATCCCGTACGTCGGATAGGCGCGAAATTAGGGTTTCGCGAACAACGACGGAACACGCGAGAGACGCGGTTCGCGACTAGGGTTTGTCGGTGGTGGAACCGGCGACAGCGAGGAGGGGCGGCGACCGGCTCAGGCGGCGGCTGCGTGCGACGGAGACGACGACGGTGGAGCGGCGGTCGGCTGCGACTGAGCTCTAGGCGGCGGCGGCTTAGTCGCGGCGGACGGCGGCTGGCGTCGGCAGTTCGCGGAACGGCGGAGGCAGTGGCTGACGGCGGAGCGACGGTGGCGGGCTGCTGCGGCGGCTCGGCTTGGGTTGCTGCGGTGGCTCGGCTAAATGGTGAACGACAGATTAACGTTCTCGCGATCAGATGAATCAATCGCCGGAGAAACAAGGAGGACGGCGGCGATGGTGGTGTCGACGTCGATCGAGAGAGATAGAAGGGAGGGTGGCCGAAAATTCTAGTCTGTTGATTAGGGTTTCGCCCCCTCCATTAATCAGATTTATATATCTGATTAATCTCCCGTTAAGTCCCTCGACTTTGTTTAATCTTTGATCGATCCATTTTATTTTCGAGATTAACATTTAAACCCTTTAAATGTTTATCTATTTGCCGATGTTTAATGAATATTAGTCAAACTAATGATTCGTTTATTTCCGTCCATGACATCAATATTGAATGTCGTCTTTAGTCGCTTAATTAATCTTAATGATTAATAGTAATTTAACTGAGTAATTAATTATTTATCTATTAAACTATTTAATAAACAAATAATTAACTTTTCTGCGAATTTGCCGGTTATAAAAGTAAGCGGTCTTATATACCCGTTGCCTCCGGTGTAACTCTTACGGGTCTTAACCGGGTCGGGTACTTGATTTAGTCGGGCCTGGACACCTAAATCCAACATGTGCTCCATTAGATGATTGATGATCTTGAGTGATGTGAGCCATCATTTCTAGAGAGAGAGTCTCATCTTGGGTTTGAGCTCAACTCATGATGACCATGGAAGATTCATGAGGGTTATGATGATTATTGTGATTTCTTGTTCTAGTAATCATCCGGTTCAATGAAATCATTCGACTTGATCATCATATTTTGTGTTTTATCCTAGATTCTCATCATCTAGTCTCCGCATCTAACCTTCGATCTTGTTCAACATCGAGATTCTTGTAGTGAAATCGGTCCTCTCGTGTCGGATACAAATTCTCATTTTTTCAATGTTTTTGCATTTTTATGGTTTTCTCCTCCTTAAAATGAAAACTATAGTTTTAGATTTTTCATTTTAACAAAACACAAAGACACTATTTTTGGTATTTTCAAGTTTCTCCCCCTAAACTACAAACAAAATGCATTAAAGAAAGAAGATTGACCTTCCGACATGGATACCTTTCAGATTTAGCTTTCAGGAAAATTTCAGATTTTGAAATGTGATATCAATTGTAATTTAAATTAAATCAGAAGAATACTCCTCCATCAGCAACTTTTCAATCACCGATAGGTCTTCTAGAAGTACCTGCACACTGGTCAAACACATTAGTTTATAAATGACCTGAAGTGAATCACTTCTGGTCGACTAGTGTCCTGATTACCTTTCGAAACCACTTTAGGTTTCCAGATTTGTTGTGTTGTAAATCAGTATCTGATGAACCAGTCATAGTTGATTGTGACGAACAACAGACATATGGAACATTTTGAAACCTTGGAATAATATTCCTTGATTTATTAAGAATGTAGGCTGATATTCATCAAATACTCTGCCATATTCATCAATGAATCTAGATTTGGCAGATTTACTGACAAAAGGAGCATTTCCTCTTCTCTGAGTTGAAGCAGCAGTGACAGGACAATCTTGTGCCATATGCCCTACATTTCGGCAATTGTAACACAAGCGATTGTTTACATTTCTCCTCTTTTGTCTCTGAAAAAGCTTCACAAAACATATTTTCTCCAAAATGATCATAGAAAGAATCACATACCTGATATCGATGATCATGAACCCATTTTGAAGTCGGGCTCTTTGGAGTAGAATTAGATCCTCCTGAAGAAAATTTAGCAAATTGCTTCATCTTGTTCTTTGGATCACCATTCTTCACAAAAACTTCAGCAATTTTATGAGAATCAACACAATGCAGTGGAAATTCCTTGTTAGAAAATATTTGTCCCGAACCGATGAGTTTGTAAAACCTCTCAGGTTGAACCTTTTCAGCTTTAAACACATCTTTCTTCACTTTCTTCAAATTAATATTCTTCAAATTTTGTGACTTTTGAGGTTGAGAAGTAACAATATCAGTAACTTTCTTCTTAAAACCCAAACCAACATGTTTTCCCAAAATCTTTCCTTCACAACCAGATAATTGATGCCCATTCTTTGCAAGATGAGAAAATTCAGCTTTAACCTTGTTGATATCTTTTTGAGCATAGAAGGTTGTCTCATCAATGTTAGTGTGAGAACGAATCTTCTCAGTTGAACTAGCTGATTTCTCTTCTTCAGTGGACGAAGACCAAGACACAAACTTTGTAACCTTAGGAATATCTCTTCGTTTTCTTCATTTCTTCAAATTTAGAAGAAAAAAACTTTGAGTAATCACATTCTTCAACTGTTTTTTGACAATGTTGACAGCTTCTTTGATATTTGCAGGAGGTGAAACCGTTATCAAATATTTTCTCAAAATTTTCATCATTTGCTAAGAAGCTTGTGAAAGATTGCGAATTGGTGACATTGTTTAAAAAGACGATTTGCATCAATTACTTGAATCTTCAAATCAGATTTTTTTTGTTGAGCCTCAGGAAATTCCTTTTCTGTTGCAATCAACCTCTGAACAACCTTCTGCGTTTCATATTTTTGCAATCTCAAATTATCAAGCACAACAAACAACTCTTTCTTCAACTTATCTTCATTTCTCTTTTGAATATCAAGATTCGCATTTTGCAATTTATTTACCCTTGCTAACTCCCTATTTTCATCTAGCAACATTTCCATATCAGTCTGATATTGAGCAACTTGAGCAGCTTGTTCATCAGAAGTTTTGTTGAGTATATCAAGCTTAACCTTGGACTTCTCAAACAAACTATTGAAATCATTGGCAACATCCTTAGCTTCAGCCTTCCATTTTTCAACTTCCTTGACTAATTTAGCAATTTCTTCAGATAATTCTGTAAATTTCTGTTCAGAATCTTTTTCAACACATTGAAACTTTAACTGTTTGTCAACAACTTCTGCTTGAAACTCTAAAAACTTTTCTTTTTGAGATCACAATTCTTGAATTAAACCTTCCAACCTTTTCTGTTCATCACCCAATTCTTCTAGCTTCCTTTCTTAATCAGCAACCAAAAACTCATTCTCCTTTAACCAAACTTTAAATTTTTTTATCCTTTTGTGAACAAAATTCTCAAACTGATTCATAACCACTTGATTCAGAATCAGAATCACTCTGGTCGATTTTAACCATAAATGCATGCTGACCACGAGTATATTCAAGTTCTGCTAGCTCAGCATCAAAAGAATCTGCAAAATTATAATGAATAGCAGTCAAAGCAATAGGGGTTTTTTAAATCTTTCGACCAGTCATATCCTTAACCAAATTGTGAAACTAATGCCTTTGACTCTGAATTATTTGTTGAAGACTTTGATATAGAAGCATTTGACTTTGAACATTCACGAGCAAAATGTCAAAGTTTGAAATATTTTACCTTTGATTTGTCTAATCCAACTTTACCATCTGGATTTAAACTTTTAAACCCTGTTCTCTTCCTGGACCTTTTAGCTCATTGGGCTAGCATAGCAAGTTGCCAATTAATATCCATTTGTTTAAGATTATCTGGATCTATCTGATCAAAATCTTCTATAATCAGATTAGCTGTTGGCAAACCACCATTCAACAATCCATAGTATGAAGATAACAATGCAGATATCAATGCCAAATGTTCATCCGGTGTTTTTGCAGAAAATGAAGTCTAACTTGACTGATTTGGAATAGTGAAACTGCACCCTCTTCATGAATTTTCAGAATTTCCTGATCCATGGCTAGCAATAAAAGCTGTTGGAGCTGGATTTGATGAATCAAAACTAAATGATTTAGGTTTTACATTGATACTTGCAGAATTTTGACCATGATACAACTTGGGATTTTGCAGTTGAGCAGTTGATTTGTGTGAAGTCATCATTTCCATTTCTTTAGCATGAATCTTTCCTGTTAATTCATGAAATGATAATGTTGAATACTCTTTGTCATGAGTAAGGAACAAAACATAATTCTCCCACTTCTCTGGTAATGCTTCCAACAGTTTCTCTTTCAATTCCTCCTCAGTCTTCTCAATATTAACCACTTTCAATTCACTGATTAGATGTGATAATCTGGATACCAGAGCAGTGATATTTTCCTTATCATAGTGTTGAAAATTTTCAAATTCTTTATTCAGTACTTTTTGTCTACTCTTTTTGTATTGATCATTGCCTTCACATCTTGCTGATAACGCATCTCATAACTGTTTACTTTTCTTGCTAGTACTAAATTGATTTAACAATTCAGTAGGTAAAGCCATCGTTAGATAACCATACACCATAGCTTTTTCTTTCAGCAACATCAAAATTGTGAATTTATTTAAAATCTCCTTGATCAGTTGGATGCATGTAAAGCTTTCGAATTGGAATTCATAAATCGATATCATTTGTGCTAATGTAAGTAGAAATCTTTGTTTCCAATTGTGATAATCTTCCAGTTTCAACAAATTAGGAACTTTCTGGCTTGTTCCAATTTTGTTATCAAAGTTACTCATAGCTTGCATCGTGTTTTGCATAACCTCAAACGCTTGGAAATGAGACATCTTGTGATAAACATTCGGTATCG
The DNA here is from genome assembly GCA_039602395.1 of Deinandra increscens subsp. villosa. Classification (NCBI taxonomy): domain Eukaryota; kingdom Viridiplantae; phylum Streptophyta; class Magnoliopsida; order Asterales; family Asteraceae; genus Deinandra; species Deinandra increscens. The sequence goes on along the minus strand of JBCNJP010003629.1, from coordinate 66,976 downwards.
AAAACTTTGGATGCAAAATGGAGGTCTTAGAGACGGATTTTGGGGATCAAACCGGAGGGTACTGGCCGTAAGGCGAATAAAAGTGCAGATCTCGTCGAGACGGTCTTTTTGGCTGGTATTAACTCCCGTAATTCTTAACGGAACTCAAGTTATGCCAGTTTTAGTGAACACCACTTTTCTGTCAGCGTACCAACAACACTCTCAGCGGACCAAACCGTTGACCACCGTACCAAAGACTTTGACCGTACCAAGAACTTAGCGTACCACAATCTCAGCGTACCAAATTAATCGGCATACCAGTGAACTCAGCGTGCCAAAGTAGTAACTGCTCCGTACCACTGTTGAAGATTGCCTTGCGTACCAATTAGCGGACCAAATGGTATGTTGTAACCGCTCAGTACCACTGTTGAAGATTGCCTTGCGTACCAGTAGCGTACTAGTCAGCGTACCAGCGGTTCATCCAGCATACCATGATATTCAACCGACGTACCAACACATTTCCGACTGATTTTTGAGATTTTGGACTGTAATTTGAAGCAGCAGGCAACGAAAACACACTTGGAACGTTTTGCAATCAAGTTTGACATCAGTAACACTCGGAATTGAAGACAAAATAATGAAAAACCAATGAAACCCAAACTTTCTCTCACTAGAAATCAGGAAATGATCAATTCTAATCAGCAGAGCAACTTGGAAGTGCTCTGATACCACTTGTAAGAGCGTGATACGATCTTAGTGCTGATAGAATCAATCGATCTAATGAACACAAGAAAGTAAATAAGCTTGATTCTTATTGATCACTTGAAGATACAAGAACAAAGCTCTCTCTCTCTCTAGAGCACACATAAAACACACACTTAGGGAAGACTCAGAATGACCAGCTATATTCTATACAATAGTCAACCTATATATAGGTAACACACACTAACCAGCGTTCCATCCAACGTACCATTTGGTACGTTGGTCAGCGTACCAATTGGTATGGAGCTTGGTACGCTGCCCCTAAGACTCACACATACGCTCTGATCTAGATACAATACACAGGACACAATGTAGCATAGGAATATGCTCTAGCAGGGGGCTAGCATAAACCTGATGCCGTCCTCTATGTTCAGCAAGTTGAACCTTGGTAAACCAACACCTACTAGGATGAGCATCCAGTTGGCTGACCGGTCAGTGAAGTACTCTTCAGGGAGTTGTTGTAAACCTCATAGTCAAGGTACGAGAGTTTGTTTACCCTGGAGATTTCGTAGTCCTCGATATGGAGGAGGATAGGGATGTAGCACTTAGCCACTTATCCCTGGGAGACCATTCCTTTCTGTGACTCAGATAGTGGTGGATATGAGCAGCGGGACGCTAACGATCAAGTTCGGTGAAGAGGAAGCAACCTTCGACGTAGGAAAAAAGTGGATGGAACAATACATATGGTGGATTGTATCGATTCGGGTCTGGACTTCGCATATCAAAGAATGGAGGAAGCCTTACCCCCCCTATCATCTTTCTAGACCTAGGACTGCGGGTCTAGGCAGCAGACCCGTAAATAAATGTGGCAAGCCATGGCAGCTTACCATGGATGTCTAAGGTAAAAGTTCAAAAGAATAAAACTGACTCCAAAGAACATATCTTCAAGACGGTCATAATTTCGTCCCTTCCTTTTCCATTAACTTTTATTTTAGATAACTATCCTGGTTTAGCTTAAGTAATAATAAATTAGCTTAGTTTTTCTTTTCAGTATTAAGAGTAGCACTAGTTCTGTAGGTCCGGGTTCACCTTGTGTAACTCTGAAACTTCAGACCAGCGTGAACACTTTTGCTAAGACACAGACAGATTTACCGGATCTCCATGAAGTATTTTATAGTTTAAACTTAGTATTGTAGGTAAAAATAAAGAGAAGGAGTAAGTTTCAAATAATAAAATGTTAGTAAGCAACATCCACTTGGTCATTCAAATTTAGGAGCGACAACTCAAGCTGAAGAAGTAATTCTGACCCTTTCTTTCCCCCTTAGACTACTTAATTTACACATCTGTCTTTTTTATGCAAAAACAAGCACATTGAGGGAAATGTGCAATTTAAGTGTTGGGATTGGATTAGTCAACTCCGGAGCATGCTAAACACTGAACTTTTTGCCTCATCCTGAATTTTTTTATGAAAATAAGCCAAACTTTGCCCTCTGAAAATCAATATACAAAAAGCTGTTTATTAGAAACAATCATATGAATAAATGTCACACCCCAACCGACGACGGAAGATGTCGGGGCACAATGATTGTCCAGATGCACACAACACTATTACTGTTGCGATATACTTAATACATATAAATCAAACAAAGCATTACAATACAATCATGTAACATAATGAGATACAATTTAGATCAAATAATTAGGCCACGCTAGGTCCGCATGCAATCCTATAGTGTCATCAACAAGTTCATCAATATCGCACAACAAAGCCTGCAACATGTACAAAATAGGGTTAAGTACGAATAGTTGGTGAGTAATCATAGGTGTATACATATATATGATCACATTTTTGCACATGCGATTCAATGTCAAATTAATGAACATGAGTATAACAAACAAGTAATGAACTAAAGCACATGGGGGTCGATGTAACCCAAGCCCTCTGCATTTAGGCTTTCAATCACAAGGCACCACACGTGAGGCAGGCCAAGTGGGTTGCCAAACCAACAGATCCATTATTGTAACCCCAACTCAAATGAGTTAATGGAATACATCTATGAACATGAACATGAGCAACACACACACAACCATAGTCCATAGCAATGATCCAAACAAGATCACATATACAAGGCACATAGATCAAACACGGAATTCGCATGCGTTTTGAAAAGATATAAAGTACATGAACATGAGTTTATACGGTACATGTTATACCCTAAAACTCAAAAAGAAAATGTGCTATGATACGGAGACACAAGGGAAAGATTGATACCACGAATCAAGACGAATAAACTCGAGGATGAATCCAACAGCTAAACCAAATAGAGAAAAACGAATAGATAAATAATTAAACAAATAAATGAATAAATAAACTTTCACGACACAAACGACTCATCGACTCGATGGTGATGAAATTTGGTGAACTACGAACGTTCAAGGTTGAAAGTGCGTGAGCGGCGGATCGTCTACTCGACCAATACAATATCAATGTAATTCGAGAGCATCCTTCGTGCAAACTAACCAGGTTTAGTTAAGCGATTTTTTCTCTTGTTAGAGAGAAATCCTTCATGAATTTGGTGTATTCTGGCATTTGGGATAGGACTTAAATGAAAGGTAGATTGATGTGTAGTTGGTTCAGGAGATTCATGAATATACCGAACTGTTCATCAGACTTAGCCTTGGCAAGTCTGCTGGGATATGTAACCTTCGGCTTTTCAGAAATTTCTTCTGCTACAACTGGGACAGTAGGATTGGGAGTTTCTTGAGGTGGGATGGTGGGTGTTTCTGTTCTCGGAGCAACTTCCTCTGGACCGACCTGTCGACTTCGTAGGGTGATAGCGTTGCATTGGGCTTTGGGGTTGGTCTCAATATTACTAGGGAGAGAACCTGGTGGTCTCTCTCATAGTTTTGGCAAGCTGGGTTAGTTGCTTCTCGAGATTCTTGACGAAAGCTTGCTGGGTGCGCAACTCTAATTCATGTTGGTTGAATCGTCCGTCCATCCTTTTGTTGGATTCACTAATTATTTGTCCGATTGACTCTTCGAGACGGGTGAATTCTGATGAACTCATGTAACACCCCGATCGATGGCGGAAACTTCGAGGTGTCACGAAAAGAGTATAGAAGGACAAGGAAATAATAGGAAAATCATATTCTATTATTAACTCAAAGCTTAAACGTCTATTACAAGGCACAATGCTTAAATGATAATATAAACTCTAACTAGGTCCACAAGCTCCTAGTTATAATCAACACTTATGCTGGATGTCCATATTCCTGAAAAACACGAGAAAAAGGTCAACTATGTATATAGTTGGTGAGTCATAGGTTTGAATAACAAAGCAGTTAAGTAAAACGTTTGATAGAATTTGCAAAGTCATATATGTTAAATAAATAAGCCAATAATTCGCATGAAGTGATCAAATAACATGAGATAACTACATAACATGAATGTTTTTTCGCGTGTTCAATTCCTCTCAAGGAATCTCAGCGTTGGGACCATATAGCGCAAAGATTGTCCGCATGTTCAATTCCTCTCAAAGGAATCTCAGCATTGAGACCAAATAGCATACAAGTTTGTCTGCGTGTTCAATTCCTCTCAAAAGAATCTCAGTGTTGGGACCAAATAACATACAAGTTACAAAAGCATATAATGAAGTACAAAGTATTCGTTTATATGTTATAACACGTATAAATATAAGTATAACATATATTTTACTTTTTGTAGTGATAATAGATTGATTGACTTAATAAAGTTTCATAACGAAGCATAATAGAATGTATGGTTTGCTTGAAAATAAAGTAACAACGGTGAGTTTAGTTTATGCGTGTTTTCCACCCCAAAATAGTTTGAAAATTTAAAAAAAATGGGCTATGAACTCACCTTGAGTAATTGATTGCTAGCTTGACGAAACAAGAATCATTCAAGTTCAAGGATGTCCTAAATGAATAACGGATTTCGTTATCCTAGAGTTTCGAGGAAGAATAAAAGGATTTCTAAATGTCTAGGGTTTCGGTGGGCTTGATGGTTTGGGGAAGATGACCTTATTTTCTTGATTAAGTCTTTGGTGTATAAAATCGTTTGTGTTTTATAGAACGACATGAGGTTTGAAAATAATTATTTAAATAACTATATAGATAATCTAGCTAGAATTATTTGACTAAATTAATAGATTGGAAATTGACTATAGCTAATAAGTATATATTTGTGTTTATGAAGTATTATATAAAAATAATTTAATGAATTAATAATTAGATAAATAAATATTAATAAGTCAATAAATGATTAAATAAATGAATATGTAACTAAGTAATTAAATAACGAAATAAATGAAATAACTTAATGAATTAATAAATAATTGAGTAATTATTTAAGTAATTGAATGAATAACCGGTTAAATGAAAAATAAAAAATGTAACTGAATAAATGATTGGTGAAATAATTATGTTGTTAACTAAATAATTAGGTGAATAGTCAACTAAATAATAAAGATTAAGCAAATAAGTTATTACTAAATAAGCGAATGTTTTATAAAAATAATTAAGTTTATTAGGTGTTCTAAAAAGTTTATAAAGTTTTTATAAATGTTTTAAAAAACTTAAAAATGACGATTTATACATTTTATGAAGGTTTAGAACATTTTATAATTTTCTGAAAAATTTTATTTTGTTTTTTTGTTTTATTTTTTTTGTCTTTTTACTCCTTAAAGTTTACCAAAATAACCATTGTTTATCACATTTTGTTCATTTAAATATAAAATCTATCAAAAATGAATAAAGTATTTGTTAAACTATATACTTTTAACACTTAAACACCAACAAGTTTTTAATTTTTTTCAAGTACACAAAAATAAAATCTCAAAATAATTTTTAATAAAACTTCATCCAAAACTTGTTAAACAATATTTTATTTAAACAAAATTTATTTAAGTAATCTATAGTTTAACCTACATTTACGTTTTATAAATGATATTGCGTGAGCGTTGGATCATTTGCTAATCTAATGACTATTAGATGTAAACGATATCAAAGTGTAAATACAAATGAAAATTTGTATTGATAAGCTTGAGAGAAAACCCACATAGAAACACACATAAAATGTGTAGAATATGACCAATAAGTTCTAATTCTATACAAGACAAAGCAATTTATAGATGAACAATTATGTGCGAACACACGATCATCCGAACTGCCAGTTCGGACAAGTTCGTGTGCATCCGAACTGGCAGTTCGTGTCTGTTCAGACAAGCACATTCTTGTAGCTTTTATCTTGTTCTTGATACTTCATACGACGAACCAAGAATCATGCATCAACAAACTCCCCCTCGACGTGTGCAATATGAATCTTCACATAAACTTGTATGTTCAATCAGATTCTCCCTCAACCTAACGATGAGTCTGATCTCGAATACTTGACATTGCAGCGCGTGTAATCTTTTTATCAACAGCTTCAGAAGACATGAAGTTGTCATGTTCTCTTTCCACTTAGAAACCTGCCAACATAAATAATCTTGGCGCAAAACGTCTCTTTGAGACTTCAAGATATATAGATTTTGACATTTGATTTTGTATTCCGTGTCGATCAATCGAAAAGAAATAAGAAGTAAAATATTTTTGATTTTCCAAAACTTTATATCAAAACACACCTAAAATCTGTTTGGTATTTTCGGATATGAAAAGTAAATGCAATACAAAATCAGACACTATTTTTGTCTTTTACGAGAAAGATCACGACATGGGATCATATTGGTCATAACGTGCTTGAAAGTTCGTGAAAGTCGGATCGTCTACTCGATTTAGCTATTTCGGATACGAAACGTAATTAAAAGTTGTTTTATTGATCAACAAATGAACAATTACAACTCTGGAATCACTCAGAGAAACACCACAGAAAACACACACTTAAGCTCAGACTCCTCTCTCTTAGTTATTAATTACAAAGCACAAACAACTATTTATACTCAACCAGCCGAACTCCAGGCGAACTGCCAGTTCGCCTAGTTCGGATCCAGTTCGTGTTGCAGCTTCGCTTTGTCTTGTTCTTCACATCGTCTTGTTTAGATACTTCACACGACGACCAAATCATGTATCAACAAACCCCCCCTCGACGTGTGCAGTATCTGTTCACCAATTAGAACATATTCTTGGAACAAACTCCCCCTCAACTTGATGGTAGCTTGATCTTGAATACTTTAACGATGCATAGTGTGTTTCCATCTTTATCAGCAGCTTCAGAAGACTTGAAGTTGTGACACTATTTTTGTCTTTTAGCTATTTCGGATACGAAACGTAATTAAAAGTTGTTTTATTGATCAACAAATGAACAATTACAACTCTGGAATCACTCAGAGAAACACCACAGAAAACACACACTTAAGCTCAGACTCCTCTCTCTTCGTTATTAATTACAAAGCACAAACAACTATTTATACTCAACCAGGCGAACTCCAGGCGAACTGCCAGTTCGCCTAGTTCGGATCCAGTTAGTGTTGCAGCTTGGCTTTGTCTTGTTCTTCACATCGTCTTGTTTAGATACTTCACACGATGACCAAATCATGTATCAACAAACCCCCCTTCGACGTGTGCAGTATCTGTTCACCAATTAGAACATATTCTTGGAACAAACTCCCCCTCAACTTGATGGTAGCTTGATCTTGAATACTTTAACGATGCATAGTGTGTTTCCATCTTTATCAGCAGCTTCAGAAGACTTGAAGTTGTGACAATTTCCTTCACTTAGGAACCTGTTCAATTATAAATAATCTCGACGCAAAACATCTCTTTGAGATTCCAAGATATTGAATTTGAACTTTTGATTTGTATCACGTGTCGATCAGATCGAAAACAAAACAGAAACAAAGTCTTTTTGGCTTTTAGAAAGTTTATCTCAAAACAAACCTAAACTCTTTTTGATTTTCCAAACTTATGCTAAAACACACCTAAAATATTTTTGAACTTTTCTGAAATGAAATGAAATCGCAATACAGAATCAAACTCTATTTTTGATATGAGAAAGATCACTATACGGGATCATATTGATCATAACAAACTGAACTACACTTCAATTTCAACTAATTGAAGCACATAAGTCATGATGATTGCTGGTATACTTTGTCCATCTTAAACTCAGACATAATCATACTCATAACATCTGGATATGTTAAGGTATTGATTAGATTTGATTTGACCAGTGTATCCCACACTATCAGACATATTCAGACATTTTTCTTTTTCTCATGTCATTACACTTGTGATTATCACATAGCGTATTGAATTGATGATATTGACAACTGTGCTCCTTGCAAAACGAAATAAGAACATTAAATCGTCTACCTTAAGGTCGATCTTTTGGTACGCATATAAGGCCTCGAATTTAACAAAATAAGAAAAATAAAACAAGTTGAAATTGTATAATTCAACAACAATCAGGTCAGTCTTGTGGACACGCAGAGAAAGTCCAATGAATTATACGAAACACCAAAGAAAATAAAGCAGAACCTTAAATGAACAACTATGAGGTCGATCTTGTGGATACACAGAGATAGTCCGATCATTTAAGAAAATAAAGAAAATCAAACAATTTTAAATCTTTGCAAAATGAATACATGTATACACATTGACTTCTCATTTTCTTTTTCATACTTATTTTTCTTTTTGTCATGAAATAAGCTTCAAGATGTTATCCACATGGTCAAGCATTAGTATATAATGTATATCACATCTGAATACTTTAGACAAACTATTTATAGTGCTGAAACCCGATGGTCCAAACCTGAAGTTCGGATAGAGTTCGTGAGCTGTCCGAACTTAGAGTTCGCCATAGGTTCGGACCTCAGCTAACTTGTATGTCTTAGTATTGTACTTGATACTTCACATGACGATCAGGAACTGTGTATCAACAAACTCCCCCTCGGCATATGCAATATCATCTTCCATTTAAAATTTGTATCTTGTATCTTCAATCAAACTCTTCCTCTTCTTTGACGGTGAGTTCAATCTTGAATACATGATATTGCATCGTGTATAAACTCGTTATCAACAATCTTCAGAAGACTTGAAATTGTGATATTCTCTTCCACTTAGAAACATGCCAACATAAATAATCTTGGTGCAAAACGTCTCTTCGAGACTCCAAGATATTTTGATTTTGAAAATGATTTCATATTCCGTGTTGATTAATCGAAAACAAAACAGAAACAAAATCTTTTTGGCTTTTAAAAACTTTATATCAAAACACACCTAAAATCTTTTTGGTATTTTCTGATAAGAAAAGTAAATGCAATACATAATCAGACATTATTTTTGTCTTTTACGAAAAAGATCACAACTTGGGGATCATATTGGACATAACATGTTGAACTACACTTCAATTTCAATTATTGTAGCACACAAGCCATGCTGATTGCATATATAATTTGTCCTACATTTAATCCAAGCACAATCATACTCATAACATCTGGATATGTTAAGGTATTGATTAGATTTGCATTGACCAGTGTACCCCACACTATCAGACATACTCAGATATGCTTTGCTTATCATATTTTGTGATTTCACTTGTGATTTGACACATAGTGATTGAATTCATGATATAGTGAACTGTGTTCCATGCAAAAAGAAATAAGAACGTTAAATTGTCTACCTTAAGGTCGATATTTCGATACGTAGATAATGCCTCGGATTTAACAAAATAAGAAAATAAACAAGTTGAAATTGTATAACTCAACAACAATCAGGTCGGTACTCCCGTACACGCAGAGAAAGTCCGATGAGTTATACGAAACAACAAAGAAAATAAAAGCAGAACATCAAACGAACAACAATCAGGTCGATCTTTCGATACGCAGAGAAAGTCCGATCGTTTGACAAAATAAAGAAAATCAAACAAGTTTAAATCTTTGCAAAATGAACACATGTATACACAGTGACTTCTCATTTTATTTACCACATATCTTTTCCTTGATAAATGTTGAGATACGCATCAAGATGTTGTCCACTAGGTCAATCATCAGATTTAGTGTATATCACATTTGAATACTTTCTGATTTGCCGAGCCTACCTTGCACATCGATCAAATGGTCTTATGGCTTTTTCATCTATTTTATCCATGATTCAGACGATGTCAGCCAATGTACCATCATTTCCCAATCGTGTCGATACAATTTCTCATTTTTCAATGTTTTTTTGGCTTTTTCGGCTTTTTGCATTTTTCAATGTGTTTGTCTTTTTCAAATTTCTCCCACTAAAAATGACAACTCTATTTATAGATTTTCATTTTTAACATTTGAAAACACACACTATTTTTGCAGTTTTGTAAAAAAAAAAACTCCCCCTCAAACGTGACGGAGTAAAAAACAAATGAAAAAAATGATCAATCAACATGAATACGAGCAGTGTAGGATTTTGAAAACAAAAATGATTTTGAAATTCAATTTAAGTTAGCACAGATATTTCACAATCAGCAATTTTCCAATCACCAAAAGGTCTTCCTGAAATACCTGCCTGACACCAAATAAAACATTAGTCTCGTTGGGATCGACCCGATTCAACAGCTTCAGATCGCCCGGTGTCTTCCACATAGTCAATGTTGGCCTTGGAAACAACTTTTGGTTTCCATATCTTTAAAACCTTTGATTTTTTATCAGAACCTGAATCAGAATCAACTTGCGTACTTGATTTAGACCAAGACGACTTACGAGTTGATTTGACTTTTGGAGACCATGGTTCATAAAAAATCAGACCTTTGTTATCCACATATTTAGTAGTGTTGTGGATATATGCAGTCGTTGGACAATCAGCAGCAAGATGTCCAGGTTAACGACATGCATAACAAAGTCTTTCTAGAAAAATATTTGAAAAATTTGTTGAATTTTGAAAACCAGATGAATGTTCAGAATCAAAATTATCAAAGAAATCATCAGAAGAATCATACCTAGGAGATGGACTCCTTGAGATGATGATCTTCCAGAATAATAAGAATTTTCCTTCAGAGGAGGTGATTTCTTTGGAACTTTAACTTTTGAAACTTTTTCAGCTTTTTCTGGCTTCTTTGCTTGAACCGGTACTTCCTTCACATCATAATCCAAGCCTTTGTACATGAAACCTGAATTCTTGGAAGAACTTGAAGAAGAACCAGAAGCTTGTCGCGCCTTAGCTTCGCTAGTGAATTTCGCTTTGATATCCTTCAATTTGTTCTTCTCAATCCAGACTTTTTCTTCTACGATTGCAGAGGAAGTACTTGAACCAACTTTATCAAAAACTTGTTCATTCTCCAGAAAAGCAGACTTTGAGGTAAAATTTGGAGCTTCACCCAAAGACTTTTCCTTTTTCTTAGACTTTGACTTCTTCTTTTTGGATGGAGTGGCAAACTTCGAATAATCATGCAATTCGTCTTTAGGATCAAGCGGAGCAGATATAACCTCAGATAAATCCACCGGTTGAGGAACCATGTGAATATCATGATTCTTCGAACTATCTTCACCCCGATCATGTTTGTATAAGAAATTCAACAATGTTGGTGACAAATTGCAATTCTTCACTTGCCGTTTTAACTCCAAAATTTCCAACTTTAATTCTGAAATTCTCTGTTGAGCATCAAACTCTTCTTTTTGAGACTTGATAAAATTTGCATTAAGATCATAATATTCGTACGTTTGTAACTTCCGGATCTCACATTCAGCAAACAATTGTTCAAGAACACTTTCTCTTTTCTTCTTGTAAATTTCATTATCTTTTGTCAAAATTTCATTTTTATCCCGATAAAGAACAGTTCATCTTGAAGTATAGAAATCTTGTTCTGAAGTTTCTCAATAGTAGCTGCAGGCTCAACAATAATAGCATTTTCCTTTTCATACTTTTGTTGAACTGGATAACTCTTTTCAAATAAATTCTTAAAATCTTGAGCTGCATCCAACGCTTCAACTTTAGCTTTCTCACAATCTTCAGCCAAATGAATCTTTTCTTTCAAAACATCCTCATGAACATGAACCAATTCATAATACTTCTTTTGAAATTCATCCAATTGTTTCTTGAGAACAACATTCTCTTCAGTTGATAATTGAGAATCTTGTACTAGACGTGCATTCTTTTTGTGTAATTTTACACATTCAAGATATTTGACTTTTTCAACCTTTGAACTATCAGTGACCTTTGGTAAAATTTCTTGCACCAATGATACGCTTGAATTAGATTCAGAATCAGTGAGAAAACTATCACTATCATGACCAGCTGTTAAAGCAACCTTAATAGGTGCATGTGATAGTTTTGACACACTAGAATCTGCATTCCAGGAAAATTCATCTGGATGCGAGAACACCTCGTTTAGTTTTTCATTAAAAGAAACAAATTGTTCTTCAACCTTGTGAACTTCATTTGGTGAATGAAAAACCAAATGAGCATGTTGACCAAATTTCAATTTACTAATTGATGAACTTGGACATTCTCGTGCAAAGTGACCATATACAGAACACTTATAACATTTAACCTTAGACTTGTCCAATCCAATCTTCCCATCATGATTCAATATTTTCTTGCCAGTTCTATTAACAAATTTCTTCGTTCTTCAGACCAAGATAGCGTACTGCCAGTTCAAATCCAATTCTTCCAAATGATCATAGTTTATCTGATCGTAATCTTCATTTGTCAATTCAGCATTACTTACAGCTCCAGTGATAACACCAAAATATGAAGATACCAATGCAGACATTAAAGCATTATAATCATCGGTAGTTTGAGCAGATAGAGCATTCTGAGTCGAAGAACTAGGAATTGAAACAGTACAACCAGCAGAATAACTAGGAGTTTCACATTTACCTGCAATAAATGCTATAGGGGGTGCAAAACTAAGAATATCCGATTTCCCAGCACTCATGGTTGAATCATTTTCTCCATGATATACAGCAGGTTTTGAATTTGTGCAGGAAGTGACTTGTTTACGTACCATTAACTCCATATCTCTTGCTTAGATTATTTGAATCAGATCATTAAAAGACAATCCTGGATATTCCTTATCATGAGTAATCATCATCACATAATTCTCCCACTTCTCTGGCAAATCCTCCAAAATCTTTTCTTTCATATCAGCTTCTTCTTTTGTAAGACTCACCAAACGCATTCCATTCATCAAATGAGCGAATCTTGCAATCAGATTTGGAATTGATTCATTTTGATAATGCTTGAAACTATCAAATTCTTTCTTCAAAACCTTTTTCGACTTTTCTTATATTGGTCATTGCCTTCACATCGTTTTTTCAAGGCATCCCACAAACTCTTTGATGTGTAGTTACCCGAAAATTAATGTAGTAGCTCTTTTGGCAAAGCCATTGTCAAAGTACCATATGCTTTCTTTTCAGCTTGATATGCTTTATTTTGCTCAGATGTCATCTTTCTTTGAAGTACTGGCTCCCCGGTTTCATCCTTAGGGTAAACATATTGATCAGTAAAAGACAACCACATATCAATGTCATTTGTATCGATATACGCTTCAAACCGTTTAACCTAACTATGATAATCTTCCAATTTGAGAAATTTAGGAACTTTCTGACTTGTTCCGATTTCATTATCATAGTTCATCATAGTTTGCATGGGAGCTTGAGCCGAATTCTGAATAGCGGCAAACGCTAGAAAATCACTCATCTTTTCCGAAAACTTGTACACAAAAATTCTAACCCAAAAATGAATGTCTTAGAAGTAGATTTTGGGTACCAAAACAGAGGGTACTAGCCGTTAGGAGAGTAAAAGTGTAGATCTTTCCGAGACGGTCGTTTTGGCTGGTATTAGCTCCCGTAACTCTTTACGGTTCTCAAGTTACGTCAGTTTTCGTGAAACCTTCCAAAAATCCCGATTACTGTTTGTCCGAACTTGATCCGAACTTAACAAACTTGTCCGAACTCCTCCCGAACCTAAGCCGAACGTGAGCTGAACAAAATTGACCGAACTCCTTCCGAACCTCAACTTTGTATAATCCAATCGAACTAGTACCGAACTTGGTCCGAACGCCCTCCGAACTTCGACCGAAATTGTTTCGAACGTGACCCGAACTCCCTCTGAATCAAACAAAGAACCAAATGTTGTCCGAATCTGGAGTTCGGAGAGGTTATTTTCAGGGTAGTCCGAACCTCAAACGAACCCGAACACTTTCGACACCATTTTCGCGATTTTGAGAGATTTTGGACGAAATTATTGACAGGAATTCAAGTAAACTCAAGAGAAACAATCTAGGAGAAGTTTTTTTTACGTAAAGCACACTCAAGATGATCAAACGAACTCAAAAATGATACTTATTTTCATGAAACTTAAGATTTTTGACTCAAAACTTCGAAAAACACTGATTCCAACCAGTAGAGAAAACCTGATGCTCTGATACCACTTGAAAATGCGTGAGCGTATGATCATCTACTTAGTCATAACAAAATCAATGTAAAACGTGGTGAACACAAGATGTAAATACAATCAAGCTTGTATTAGACCACAGAGAGTTTACACAGAAAGACACATAGAAGATTTGTCAAGAAGACTGCTGAACTGTACACAAGACAAACTATTTATAGTGCTGAAACCCGATGGTCCAAACCTGAAGTTCGGAAAGAGTTCGTGAGCTGTCCGAACTTAGAGTTCGCCCTAGGTTCGGACCTCAGCTAACTTGTATGTCTTCGTCTTGTACTTGATACTTCACCTGACAATTAGAAACTGTGTATCAACATTCGTTTTACCAGCTTGCTTGTTTTCTTTCTCCTTCTCAATGTTCTCTTCTTCTGAAATTAATAATGAAAACTTTGAATAATCACATTCTTCAACGTTTTCTTTTACCTCATTAACAACTTCTTTGATACTAGCTGGGGGTGATGCGGTTTTGTCAAACATTGTTTAAAAATTTTCATCATTTGCTAAGAAACTTGTGAAAGATTGTGAATTGGTGACATTGTTTAGAAGACGATTTGCATCAATCACTTGTATCTTCAAATCAGAACTCTTTTGTTGTGCTTCAACTAATTCCTTCTCTATAGCTATCAACCTTTTAGCAACCTTGTGAGTTTCAAATTTCTAAAGTCGATGATTATCAAGTTCAGCAAACAATTCTTTCTGCCATTTGTCTTAGTTTCTTTTCTGAATATCAAGATTTGCATTTTGCAACTTATTCACTCTTGCTAAATATCTTTTTTTCATCCAACAACTTTTCCATGTCAATTTGATAAGCATCAATTTTAGCAACATTTTCATCAGAAGTCTTGGTAAGCATATCAAGCTTAATTTTTGATTTTTCTTCAATCAACTTTGCATTCTTTGCTTCACGATCCTTACCATCCTTTTTAGATATTTCCAAATCTTCCTTTACCAATTGAAGAACATCGGTAAGCATCTTAACTTCCTTCATCAATGAATCATTTTCTTTCAATAAACCCGCATTTTCCTTTAACAAACTTTCAATCTTAGACTCAGAATTTTCATTTTCAGCAGATTCATAAGAACTTGAGTCTGAATATTATTCATCTTGATCATGCGTGACAATCAAAGCAGATGTATCAAAATGTTTACCCCAATCATAAGTTTTATCATTCTGAGCAGTCAGTGCTGTTGTACTCGATAAAGTTTGAGAACCACTGGTAGTTTTTGAATCAGATGTATTTGATGAAGATTGCTGACATTCTCTTTGAAAATAACCAAGTTTTGAACATTTGTAACATATGACTTTTGATTTGTCGAATCCCAAATGCCCATCTTTAGTAATAGTCCTCCTACCAGTTCTCTTTATGAACCTTCTTGCTATTTGTGACAACATAGCCAGTTGCTATGCCATATCCATTTCATCAAGATTGTTTTCATCAATTTTATTGAAATCTTCTCTAGTAATCTTAGCATCACCAACATTGTTAACTATAAAACCAATAGAAGATGAAATTAAAGGAGTAATAAGAGCAGCACATTCATCAGTTGTTTCGGCAGAAAAAGCATTCTGAGTTGCTAATCCGGGAATTGTAAAACTACAACCCCTTGAAGAATTATTATCCGAAACTCCAGACACATTTCCAATAAACGCAGTGGTTGGTGTAGAATTTAGACCCGGTTTAGGCTTAGCAGTGATGCTTGCAGTATTTTCACCATGATATAACTCTAGATTTTGCAATTTAGCGTTTGATTTGTTAGAATTCATCATTTCAATTTCTCGAGCATGAAGTTTACCAGTTAATTCATGAAACGATAAAGTGGAAAATTCTTTGTCATGTGTAAGCAACATCACATAATTCTCCCATTTTTTCTAGTAAAGCCTCCATTATATTCTCTTTAACTCTTCATCGGTTTTCTCAATCCCAATAATTTTCAATTCACCGATGTTTTCATTTTCATAATGTTGAAAATTATCAAATTCTTTGTTCAACACCTTTCTTCAACTCTTTTTGTATTGATAATTTCCTTCACATCTTGCTGATAACGCATCTCACAATTGTTTACTTTTCTTGCAAGTGCTGAATTGATGTAATAATTCAGTCGGTAAAGCCATAGTAAGATAACCAAAAACTTTTTTTTTTCAAGCTCATAGCTTTTCCTTTCAGCAGCATCAAAAGTGTGAATTTCTTTAAAATCTCCTTGATCAGTTGGATGCATGTAAAGCTTTCGAATCGGAATCCATAAATCAATATCATTCGTGCTTATGTAGCTTATGTAAGCAGAAAACCGTTGTTTCCAATTTTGATAATCTTCCAACTTCAACAACTTGGGATCTTTTTGGCTTGTTCCAATTTTGTTGTCAATATTAATCAGGGTTTGCATCTCATTTTGAATAACGGAAAAAGCTTGGAAATCCGTCATTTTTAAAATTTCAAATTCTGGTAGCCGAACCACACCTGAACTCAAAAACTTTAATCCGAACAGAAACTTAAACCGAACTTAACCCGAATAGAAAAAAATTAGCCAAACCGTAGTCGAACTGGATTTATCCGAACTGAAAATGAGTTACCGAACCTGTCCGAACTGAATCTTTGATCTGAACAGAGAAAATATCTTAACCGAAACCGAACCAATTTGAACTAACACTTCGTATGAACCGAACTGGAGACGAACCAAACACACCCGAACTGAAACCAAACAAACTCAAACGAACTTGCACTTCGGACGTACGAACTTAACCGAACCAGGAGTTCGGGTGACGGTTATTCCGAAAAGAATGTTCCTCAGCCGAACCTAAACATTGTCACTCAAAACTCATGATTTTGGACATATTTGAATGAGATTTTCAACAATGGATCAGAAAAAGTGATAAGGAATGATTTAAGAGCAAATTTTTCATAAAAATCTCAACAAAAACTATAAAAAACTCGCAAAAACACTCTAAATTTCCGAAAACAACACTTTTAGTCTCCCAAATTCCGAAAATAGCAACCACAGATTTGTAAAATGAACCAGAAAGCTCAGATACCACTTGAAAGTTCGTGAGCGTCGGATCCTCTACTCGATCTAGCTATTTCGGATACGAAACGTAATTAAAAGTTATTTTATTGATCAACAAAGGAACAATTATAACTCTGAAATCACTCAGAGAAACACCACAGAAAACACACACTTAAGCTCAGACTCCTCTTTCTCTCAGTTATCAATTACAAAGCACAAACAACTATTTATACTCGACCAGCCGAACTCCAGGCGAACTTCCTGTTCGCCTGATCCGAACTGGCAGTTCGGATCCAGTTCTTGTGGCAGCCTGGCTTTGTCTTGTTCTTCACATTGTCTTGTTCAGATACTTCACACGACGACCAGATCATGTATCAACAGTGCTGAACTACACTTCAATTTCGATTATTGAAGCACATAAGTCATGTCGATTGCAGATATAATTTGTCCAATTTTAAACTCAGGCATAATCATACTCATAACACCTGGATATGTTAAGGTATTGATTAGATTTGCATTGACCAGTGTACCCCAGACCATCAGACATACTCAGATATGCTTTAGTTTATCACACTTTGTGATTTTACTTGTGAATTAACACATAGTAAATTAATTCATGATATAGTCAATTGTGTTCCATGAAAAAAGAAATCGGAATGTTAAATCGTCTACCTTAAGGCCGATCTTTCGATACGCAGATAAGGCCTCAGATTTAACAAAATAAGAAAAAAAACAAGTTGAAATTGTATAACCCAACAACAATCAGGTCGGTAGTCCCGTACACGCATAGAAATTCCGGTGAGTTATACGAAACACCAAATAAAATAAAGTAGAATCTTAAATGAACAACTATCAGGTCGGTCTTGTGAACACGCATAGAAAGTCCGATCATTTAAGAAAATAAAGAAAATCAAACAAGTTTAAATCTTTAAAAAAGGAACACATGTACACACAGTGACTTCTCATTTTTCTTTTCAAATATCTTTTCCTTAATATATCTTGAAATATGCATCAAGATGCTGTCCACAAGGTCAAGCATCAGATTTAGTGTATATCACATTCGTATATTTTCCGATTTGCCAAGACTACCTAGCACATTGAACAATGGTCTTATGGTTTTTTCTCTTACTTTATCCATGAGTAAGACAATGTCAGCCAATGTACCATCATTTCCCAATCATGTCGGATACAATTTCTCATTTTTCAATGTTTTTGTATTTTTGCATTTTTCAATTTTGTATCTTTTGCAATTTTCTCCCCCTAAAAATGACAAACTCTATTTATTAGATTTTCATTTTTAACATTTTAAAAACAACACACTATTTTTGTATTTTTCAAAAACAAACTCCCCCTCAAATTGAGACGGGGTGAAAAACGAAAGAAAAGTGATCAACCACACGGATACTTGCATTGTACCATTTTGAAAACTCAAGTTTTAATTTGGAAAAGCATTTTAAGTTAAACACAGATATTCCGCTGTCAGCAATCTTTCAACCACTGACAGGCCTTCCTGAAATACCTGCTAACACCAAATAAAACATTAGATGCTCTGGGATCGACCCGATTCAACAACGTCGGGTCGCCTGGTGTCTTCCACATAGTCTGCGTTGGCCTTGGAAACAACTTTTGGTCTCCAGATCATTGATGATGAAATTTTTGAATCAAAACCTGAAAAATCTTCAACCGACATCTTTGGTTTGGACCAAAATGACATACTGGTTGGTTTGTACGTTAGGGACCATGGTTCATCAAAAATTTTACCATTGTTATCCACATATTTTGCATTTTCGTGGACATATGCAGTCGTCGGATAATTTGCAGCCATATATCCAGGTCGACGACATGCATAACCAATTCGTTCATGAAGTTGTGATGAAAATTTTGAAAAATGTTTTGATTTCCAACTATGATTCGTAGCTGGAGAATCATAGTAACCAAAAGAATGATCAGAAGAAAATGAATCAAAGAAATTATCAGATGAATCATACCTAGGAGATGATCGTTGTGGTAAGTAATACGAACCACTTGAAGAACCTCCAGAATGATAGTGACCATTTCTTGATGTATACACATTCGACTTCTTCTGTTGATCTTTCTTTTGTTGAGTCTGAACAGATTTAACAAACTGTTTCTTCGGTTGTTGTTGATGTTGATGAACTGGCTTAGCAATAACTTTCTTATGTTTCTGTGTTGTCTGTTTCACTGAGACATCCTTGACTTCATAACCCAAACCTTTGTGCTTGAACCCTGGAATCTTTGATGCCTTAACTTTAGAATCAGAAACATTCTTCTCATTAGCTTTTCTAGTAAATTTAGTTTTAATATCTTTCAGCTTGTTCTCATGAATCAGATATTTATCAAGTTCAGCTTCAGTTGAAGTACTAACAGACTTCTTACTCTTCTCAAATATCTACTCATTTTCCAAGAATGTTGAACCAGCAACAAAATTTGTAGTGTTGCCAGTTTCAAACTTCTTCTTTCTGGACTTAGATTTCTTTTTCTTTGCAGAAGTAGAAGATGCAAACTTAGAGTATTCATGCATTTCTTCATTTGGATTCATAGAAGCAGATGGAATACTTGACACATCAACTGGTGACAGAACCTTATGTAAATCATTCTTAACACTTTCTTCACTCTTCTCCTGTTTGTAGATGTAATTCAGAAATGTCGGTAACAAATTACAATTCTTTACTTGACGTTGCAAATCTAAAATGTCAAATTTTAATTCAGAAATCTTCACTCGAGCATCCAACAGATCTTTCTGAGAAGCAATGAATTGTTCCGACAACTCATTATATTCATACTTATGTCTTCTTCTCAAATCACTCTCTTCCAAAACTTCTTCAGAAACCTTTTCCCATTTCTTCTTGAAATAATCAACATCGCTTGTTAAAATTTCATTCTTTTCTCGGAAAAGAACATTTTCATCTCGAAGTTTTGAAAGTTATTCTTGAAGACTAATTACTTTCTCAGCAGCTTCAATAGCAATCTGATTAGCTTTCTCATATTTCGGTTGAACAGGATAAGCCTTTTCGAATAAAGCTTCAAAATCTTTAGCAACTTCTTTAGCCTCAGCTTTAGCTCTTTCACATTCTTTACTCAAAACTTTCTTTTCTTTCAACAAACCATCATTAATCTTAGAAAGTTCAGCACACTTAGGACACATTGAAGAAACTTCATTCTGAATTTCTTTTATGTCACTATCACCCCCTTTATCATATATCACACAAGAACTTGTTTCAAAAATAGAATCAGTTACATAACCATCAATTTGTTCAGTCTTGAAAACAGTATCAAAATCCTTTTTGTCTAACAACTCATTACTTTCTGATTCTAAACCTCTAGATGTTGAATCATATGATTTTTAATTAGTAGAGTCTGAGCCAACTTTGATGGTCTGAATGTTTGCACATGTCTCACCTTTTTCTTTTAATGCATTCCATTTATCTTTAGCAGAATAATACACTGTGATTTCAAGAAATAACTCTCTTGAAAGAGCTGTTTTGAGAATGTCTCTAGCTTTGTCTTCATTATCTGTAATAGCCTTTTCTTCTAGAGAAAGATGTCGATGTATTTTTACATCTCTTCTTCCATCAGTAGGCCATTTTAATTGTTTATTCCAAAAATCTTTGAAATGTTTGTTGATGTAAATCTCAAAATCAACTTTCCATTCATGATAATCTTCTCATTTCAACAGTGTAGGTATCATAGAACTAACTTGTGATGCACTCATTTTCGAACAATTTATGAAAAATCAGTTCAATGTGCTTGAATCACTCTTTACCATAACCGAAAACTAATACTCCAAAAACTTCAAACCCAAAAATGAAGGTCTTAGAAGTGGATTTTGGGGGTCAAAACAGAGGGTACAGGCCGTTAGGTGAGTAAAAGTCTAGATCTCTCCGAGATGTCGTTTTGGCTGGTATTAGCTCTCGTAACTCTTAACGGTTATCAAGTTACGCCAGTTTTAGTGAAACAACCCAAAAATTCCAAACTCGTCCTAACTGAATACGAACTTGAATCGGAACTATGACTTCGGGTGCACGAACTCAACCGAACTGAGATCAAACGAACTAAATCCGAATCTATCCGAACCACCACTTCGTTTGTCCGAACTCACCCAAACTCAGCCGAACCACCACTTCGGAGCGGTTATTTATCCGAACTGAAAGTTCTGGAGCCAAAGTGAAAATTCATGATGCGAACTCAGACGAACAAAACCGTAGTTTGTCTAAAATTTGCGATTTTGGGTGTTTTGGAATGAGATTTTCAGCAGTAGACAACAAAAATATAATAGGAACGTTCAAAAATCAAATTTAACACAAAAAATTCTCGGATTTGAGGAAACTTGATGAAATTTCATAAAAACCCACTTTCTATCTCTAGAAAAACTCAAAAATCACTACAATTTAATTAGCAAACTGTCACATCCTGTAATTTTTGTGTTGGGCGCGAGTGTGATGGATCATAGTCAAGGTTACACAAAACGAGCTCTGGATGATTAAAAAACTAGAGCCGTTTGGAAAGTTAAGTTAAGTCAAAATAATGGAGTTTCATTTAATTAGCAGCGAAAATAGTAGTGAAAATATGTTGTCTTAATTGTTACAAAAATAATTACATTTCAAAATGATCTAAGGACATGACACCGTTAGGTGTTATGTAGTGAAATCTCCAAAAGAGCGGCTAAGTTTAACCATGACTCCAAAAACGACAAAATGCAGGTCCTAACATGACATGGCAGTCCAGTATCTAGCAGAAATCAATTACCTGAGAATTCATATACTAAAACGAGTCAACATAAAGTTGGTGAGTTCATATGTTTAGATAGCATGCATGTAAGAGTTTGATAACAAAGGTTGATTTAATCATTCCATCGTTTGACAATTCGTTTAGATACTGTTTTATAAATTACCATGAACCTTGAATACCGAAACTAACTGATTACCCACTCATGATAATATGTCCAACAGTACCGCATGGCCAAATATAAATGTATGTACTCTCTTGACTATTAAATGGAGTCAGGATTGGAGCTACTAATCAGAGCAGGTGCGTTAACCCAATAGATCTATTCACGAGTCATCGTTTCTGTTTGTAAATTAATCGGATTCAACTAATAGTGGGGTCTCATCATAGCATGAACAAGCATGGTATAAAAGGATTTCGACTAGAAAAAATCATGTAGTAAATAAGGTAACAAGTAATCTATTTGTCAGGCAATGATTATGGTTGTATGAATTCTCCCCCAAGTATTAAAATACTTAAAGAAAAGAGGCCGTGAAAACTCACATGAATGATACGATTTCAGACAGTAAAGCGGAACAAGTAAGCAGTCCTATACAACGTTATAAGACATCTTAGGACATATAAATTGGGTTGACATCTAAGTCACTCCAATTTGGTTGGTCAAGTCTTGGCGTTATGGTAACCCGGTGTTATGATACGATATCGTTGACCTTATGGGAATATTTATTGAAAATAAATATTTGTTGCGTTATAATTAAAATATTAATTATACTCATGATAAATATTAGTTTAGAAATAGTTTATGGTTCCAAACATTTATCATATGAGTTTAGAAGACTTTTACAGGAAGAAACGACAGTTTCAATTGTTAAAAGTCAAAATACGCTTTTTGCCGGCTTTAGCCGTATTTCACGATATTTCTAAAAATGACTAAAGCAAATAATCATATAAATAAATACACATTTATTTTAATCATAGAGGGCATAACAAATCAGAAAATTCAAGTTCAAGAGTTCAGTTTCCTAGTTTTGCCGGTTTTGCCGGTACGTGTTCGATTTAGCCGGTTTTGATCCTATGACTCGTTCTAGGGTTTTGTAACTTGCCAAAACACTTTTTAAACATGTCTTAAGTTATTTTAAGACTATAAAATTGTTCAAAATCAGTTGTGACATTTATTTGTATATCTTAAAAAAAATGGGTTTTCCAGACCCATAAAGTGTCCCTTTTTGGTCCCGTTTTCCCCAAATTTATCTATTTTCAAAAGGGATCTTGTACTAGGGTTTTTATAGGTAAAAACATACTTTATATTCGCATTAGAGAGGGTCAAAGTTTCTGTCCAAAATTTGCTCTAATTTATCTATAGGTTCCTCGACTTTTTAGTAGGTATTTTTTTATAGATTTAGCAGTCCAAACATATCAATAAGTCGTATGGTGCTATCCATAACCTCCTAACATGTCAAAATTACGGATCTAGGGTTCGAAAGAGTCATAAATTTCGAACTAGTGGTTTATTCACAATACCATGGCACATTGTACACATATTAGCATCATAACACTAGTTTTTCTCTAGATCTATGTAATGTAGCATACGAGGGGTTCAAAATACATGTAATCACTAGTATAAACATAAGATTTACTAGATCTAACAAGAGTATGAACAAATTTATAGGTTACTAACAACATAGAATAAGCTACATGTTAAAAGTCAATATTTTTAACCAAGACTTGATGTAGCAGTGTTTGATGCAAAAGTAAGTTATATATCTAATCATGAGAAACTAGAGAAAAAGCGAGAAAATAAGTTCTACTAACTTGTAGAAAATGTGGAGGAGGGTGGAGAAGCTTGCTCTTGCCTCCTTGTTGCTCCTAGAAGGCTTGATCTTCTAGTGTTCTTGAGTTTTGATGGAGAAAAACTAGAGAGAGAGCAGAGAGATAGGGAGGGCGACGGATGAGAGGAGAGGGAGAGAAAGTGTGTGTATTTGATGGTGTGAGGTAAATGAGAAGTAATCTAGGATTTCCTCTTTAAGGTTCTTTATATATGCATACAAAAAAGAAGGAAATAAAACAAGTAAAAGAGTTTGTGTAAAAGGAAAGGTGGAGGTGGCGGTTTTGGTGTCAAAACCGTGAGGGAGAGGGGAGCTAGGGGTGGGGGGTTCATGTGGGTTCAAGGGAGGAGAGGAGGAGGTCAAATGTTGTACATGTATGTGTTAGGGTGGTGATGTGAGGTTTAAGAAAAGGTGGTGTAAGATGATGATGATAATGAGGTACACGGTGAATAGTGTTTGCTTTTTGGTTGGGTGATTAGGGAAGGATTAAAAAAAGGTACTGGTTTGTTATTAGCAATCGATGGGAGGTGGTTCGATGTCGATTTGAGCCGTGAACGAGGGACGGGTCGAGTTAGGCTTAAAGGTGACAAGGAGTTGGATCATGCATGGTGTGGACGTGCATGGTGATTAACGAGTCGAGTTCAAGAAAAATAGAAATGAATAAATAAACGAAATCGTTCATTGATTATTTTGCGTCGAGTAATGTTAGGAACTTTTAACGTATAATAAAATACTATAAAGGTGACGAGGGAATATACAAATTCTTTTTATATTTAATTACATGTATTGTTGTGAAACGTTTCTTATTATTAAAGTTCCACTGAACACACACACACACACACACACACACACACACACACACATATATATATATATATATATATATATATAATATTCTTGTTTTTAAAGGTCGATAGTCGAAACAATAATATAGGGTTACGCCAAGACTAACGGGTAGTTGCATAATACGTTATCTACGTTAACTAAACACAGATTTATGCACATAGTTTCAGTAAATTAAACGTTAAATATATAATTTGACGTGGAAAACTTACGGGTTGTCACATTCTCCCCTAGTTGAGAGAATTTCGTCCCGAAATTCAGACTGCGCCATCTACGGGAGCTTGATTGGAAAAAAAAAGGTGCGGATACTTAGCTTTGAACTGGTCTTCGCGTTCCCAAGTAAACTCAGACCCACGACGGGAGTTCCATCAAACTTCGAAAATAGGAATTTGGCTTCCGCTTTAGTTTCTTAACTTCATGGTCAACAATTTCAGCAGGTCCCGCTACGAAGTGAAGGGTTTCGTCGATTTGGATTCCGTCGAGAGGAATAACAAGCGATCCGTCAGCAAGGCACTTCTTCAGATTACTAACATGGAATGTGTTGTGAACACTGCTAAGCTCGGATGGCAGTTGCAGTCTGTAAGCTACTAGTCCAATCTTTTCAAGGATCGGGAATGGACTAATGTATTGAGGGTTTAGCTTACCACGTTTGCCAAAGCTGATAACACCTTTCCATGGAGATACCTTCAGTAGAACCTTGTCGCGGACTTCGAATGATAGAGGTTTTCGTCGGACGTCGGCATAGCTCTTTTGACGGTCACGAGCGGCCTTCAAACGGGTTCGAATCTGGGAGACCTTTTCAATCGTCTCGATGACTAGTTTTGGACCGGTGATTTGGCTATCTCCTACTTCGAACCAACAGATGGGAGATCGGCACTTTTGCCCATAGAGTGCCTCGAATGGGGCGACTTGAATACTGGTATGATAACTATTGTTATATGAAAACTTGCATACGGGCAAGTGTTCATCCCAGTTGTTACCAAAATCGATTGTGCAAGCGCGCAACATGTCTTCGAGGGTTTGGATTGCTCTTTCACTCTGGCCATCAGTCTACGGATGGTAAGTAGTACTTATGTCTAGTTGGGTACCCAAGGCTTCATGCAGTGACTACCAGAACTTAGAAGTGAAGCGACTGTCTCTATCGGAGATAATTGAGATAGGATTCCCGTGGCGGGAGAGTATCTCTTTCATATAGAGTATGGTTAGTCATTCCATGGAATCCTTTTTCCTTGATGGCTAAGAAATGAGCGGATTTCGTTAATCGATCGATGATAACCCAAACGGTATCGTTACCATTTCGGCTTTTCGGTAGCTTGGTGATAAAATCCATGGTAATACGTTCCTACTTCCACTCGGGGATTATCAGTTGGATAAGTAAACCGGATGGCTTCTGATATTATTCTTTAACTTTAGCGCAAGTTAAAATTTTACCAACATAAGTGGCAACTTCCATTTTCTTATTGGGCCACCAGTAAAGCTCTCTCAATCCGTTGTACAACTTGTCAGCACTTGGGTGGATATACGCACCCATAGTCTATTCATGAAGTATCTAGCACCGTCAGACTTGATCTCGAATTGACGGTCCATACCACATAGATTTTCAGTTCTGACATTCTCGTCCTTAAGAGCTTCAAGTTGGGCTTCTTGGATCTTGGAGGGTAGATTGGTGTGGATGGTCAAGGCAAGGGATCTGACATGAAGCGGTTTCAAACGTTCCTTATGGCTTAAGGCATCTGCTACAACGTTTGCCTTCCCAGAGTGGTATAAGATTTCGCACTCATAATCTCTAAGCAACTCGACCCATCTTCGTTGACTCATATTCAACTCCTTCTGTTTCAAGATACGCTAGAGGCTTTCATGGTCGGTGAAGACTTTGCATTCCGTGCCTTATAGGTAATGTCTCCATATCATGAGAGCGAACACTACAACTCCGAGTTCTAGGTCGTGAGTGGTATAGTTCTTCTCGTGAACTTTCAACTGACGCGAGGCGTAAGCTATGACCTTTTCATGTTGCATTAACACGCATCTAAGGCCTTGATGAGATGCGTCACAGTAAACGCAGAAATCATTATTGCCTTCAGGTAGGGCTAGAATAGGTGCGTCCCATAGCTTTTTTTCAGGGTTTGGAAGGCTTCCTTGGTTTTATCATCCCAAATGAATTTCTTCTCCTTCTGGGTAGAGCGCTCAAGGGTTGGGCTATCTTGGAGAAGTTCTCGATGAACCTACGGTAATAGCCGACAAGATCAAGAAATTGTCGTATCTCGGATGGGGTGGTTGGAGGGCTCCAAATTTTGATCGCTTCAACCTTCGTGGGGTCAACATGAATTCCACGATCATTGATTACGTGTCCTAAGAAATTCACTTCTTGAATCCAAAATTCACACTTTGAACATTTGGCGTACAGTTTCTTTTTTCTAAGCAATTCCAGGATAAGTTTGAGGTGAAGCTCGTATTCTTCTTTACTACGGGAGTAGATCAGGATATCGTTGATGAACACAATTGTAAGGATCGAAATAACCCAAACATGATATCACGAACTCTAGTGAGTGTGCGGAATCCAAACACTAGAGTGATTCAAGATTAAACGAGAATAACACGAAAAAGCAATAACAATATAAGTAAGAACACAAACCGATTGAGAAAAACACTTTACTATTGATCACTGGATTGCTTACACTTGTCGAAATTCTCCTTGAGAATTTCGTGAACACCTAAAATCACAAAACACCACTTGAGCAACCCTAAACCCCTAGATTAGCTATCCTTATATAGGGGGAGATTAGCTTGGAAAACAAGCTAATCTATCTATCTATGGTAACCCTAATTACCCACTAATTCCCGTTTTTGACCATATAGGTCCACTAAACTCCCTCTAAACATTGTTTAATTGAGCCCAACCACATCTAAATTGGCCCAGTGACCCAATATAACCATAACCAGCTAATCTCTACCTATTCTATCACATAGGCCTTCAAAATAGTCCGCCAAGTGATGATTAATACACAAGCCACAAATTATTCCTTTACAATCTTCCCCTTGGCTTGTGATATTAAATGTCTTCTACTTTCAATCTTCAGACTTGCAGTCTTCTCCTTGGCTTGAGCATCGGTTGATGAAGATACTTTTCTTTAACAATCTTCAATGGGCAGCAACGGTCGAGTTCTGGGAGTTTTCTCTCAATCAGCATCAGCTTGGACTTCAAATGACAAACAAGTAATGAGAGGAGGATTCTCAAGTACTTGCTCCTTCTTGAAACACGTCGAGTCCTTGCTGGATCATCAGTAACTGTCTTGACCAGCATGTAACTTCAGAGGGTAAAAATGTTGAAAACCCCTGTCTAGACATTCTTGAATTTCTTTGAACTGACGGCATTTAGCTTCCCCTCAACTCGTGAACAGTGTCTTTTGAGTCTTTGGAAGCTTTTCTTGAACAACCAACAAACTTCCCCTAAGCATAAGGTAAGTCCTTTTCCGGCTGGTTCTTCAACACGAACAGTAACAGCATCAGTGCATCGGTCAACTGAGTCCTTGACCATCTTGTCCATGAGTTTTCTTTTTCTGACTTATCCTGTCAAGCACAACATGAAACAGACACTAACCAGACATGATGACTGGTTATCGGGTTAGAATTATTTTACCAAATACTTCCCCTGAACCCGAGGACTCTTCACATTATCTCCCCCTGAGATTCTGGAGGGGTGATACTTTCTTGCATAAAACCCATAAAACTTATTAAAACCTTTAAATTAACCTGGCCATGGTTGAAAAATAAAATAAACAATAAAAACTTAAGATAACACAAAAGAAAAATAAAAATAAAAACAAACATACCAAATTTCTAGACAAGAAGGTTTCTATGGGATCAAACCGTATGAATCTGACTGAGGAACCCTTTTCAGCTTCTGTTACTCGAACACGTCCAGGTGATTGCCAATATACTGATCCACTTTAAACTCAAACCCTTTTCTTATTAAGGCTGTTTGTCACTTAATTATCTTTTAATGTGTATTAATTATGAACAGCAAGTGAGTTTCAACAAGTCCTAGGTACATTTCATTGCACACCATCAAGCATATAAATTCCCTACCACATATTTTCACAACCTGAACCAGAAGTTTGAAACTGAGCTCCAGACTGGATTGAGAAGAGAAAGAATAGATCACAAAGCTTTTTGGATATAATATACAAAGTCAACTGAATTTTTGAAACATTTTTAATAATGCTCTCATCAGTGACAACGGCTGAGGGATTTGGACTCTTGAGGGTCTCTTTTGATGTGCTCTTTGGCATCTTTTGGGTGTATATTATTTTTTCTTTAATTTATTTTAGGTGATCTAGAAGCACGTATGTATGGACAACTCCAGGTCATTCCTCACGCAAAGCAGAGGAGAGCCTTACATACACGCGAAGCATCCCCAGGTCATTGCTCACGCAAAGCAGAGGGGACACCGACTTTTTGAGCTCAATTTCACACTCTTGGAGACAAGCGTGTGTATCGGGAACTTGAACATGCAGTCAAATAGAAATGCAATTAACCTAAGTGCTGTTACCCATCAAACTGCCATACGTTATCTTTAAGTGTGTAACTCATACCTTTTCAGATTTAAGAGCTGAGCCTACCAGCATATCACCATGGATCAAGCCTTTCACATCTGCCTTACGCGTGTCAGCCATCTTCAAGACGGAGGTTTATTTCACTTCCCACCTTCTCAAACGCACAAACAAAAGATTAAAAATTAAAAAGCACAATTTGTTGAGGGGGGGTCTACTTTTGAGGGATCTACTATTTCATCTTTTCTATTCTTCCCCTTGCTTTTTGATTTTTAATAACAACACACACAAATTTTTTTTTTTGACACAATACTAAATATGTACCAAAACTGGCCAAGCTAACTTTCAAAGTTTATCTTTTGAAAATTTTCAGAAATGGGTTTTGTTTAATGCACTACCAGACTTCACATCAAATTAGCCAAGAAACAGTCAATGTTACCTTTTCTGCTGATCTTTTCAGATTTACCTCTCACAAGGAAACATACCCTCCATTGAAATCTTCATGTCATGTAGTAGAGAGATGCCTCCTATCATGTGCCTGAAACAATCACTATCACAAACAAACAAGGTTAATGAAAGTCCTCCTTGACTGTTCCTGCACAAGGTGAGAGATTAGTTAGACAATGGAACCCAGGCCATTGTGGTTCTGGGTAGTCCTGATGAATCAATAAAAGTTACTTCTTTTAGGCACATTCCCTTTGTAAAATCAGGGAGTGGGGGTGTGGCTGCCTTGGTTTTGGGTTTTACCTGGTCATTTTTTGGAACATCTTTGTTCTTTACCTTCCAGGTTTGGTGGTTCGGTCTGTCTTTTACCTGAGGACATTTCGATGGATTCTTCTGAACATTTTGATTTTTAATTTTGACATTTTGAAATTGTTTGGAGCATTTTTTATACACCCCTCTAGGCTGGTAATTCTGGTTTACCACCTTTGTCTCATTCCACCTCTCTACCTCACACCTCACATTTGGTTTTGAATAACCGGCTGATTTTGGAAAACTGACAGGTTTTGATTTAGAATGAAAAACATTATCAGTTTTAAAACCATTTTTTGTTGGTTTTTGAGTTGACTTAGGCTTTTGATTCACCTTCTGTACCTTTGGCTGTTGAGGTACAGACTTCTGCATCTTAGGGTTCGAAGGCGCATGCTTTTGTTTTGAACCACCATGTATTTGGGTCTGCGGGACATGTCTCTGATGAACCCTCTTAGGGTAGTAGGGCTCATATGGTCTGTGCAAGCAATTTCTTGCCAAGTGTCCAGGCTTTCCACACACATGGCAAGATTGCTTCTTGGGATACGCGGGAGTCTGCGGTTGGTTTCTCCCAGTGGATATCCAAGATGGTTTTGAGCAATTCTTGTGTATCCAATAGGTTTTTCCATTAGGCTTCGTGGTCAAAGTGTACTCCCGCTGTATCGGCTTAAACTGGTCATATGCAGACTTAACATCTGGGTACGGGACAAAATCATGCGGTCTGGCGTCCCGCACTTTCTGCACATTTTGGATAACATTATCCTTCTTATTCTCACAAACCTTTTCATTAACAGTTGAGGGTTTGGGACCAGAAACCTGTGATCCCGTACCTCTTCTCAAGATTTTAACAGTTTTTAATGGTTTCACAGGTTTCACATCACACTTGCCAATCTTAAAAACACCAGACACAGAATTTTTGTTTAGAACCTCTGACTCAGACAGTTTTGAACCAGACTCAAACACAGGAAATTTAAATTTGTCCCAATCAACATTTTCAAAAGAAGAACATTTTTGAATCTTAGGACTCTCCTTTTCATCTTTTACCCCTGCCTCCTTGGTAACTTTATCTGCACAACTGATAGAATTGTCAGTAATGTTAGAAACAGGAGCAGAAATTTTAATAGGACATGCAGCAAGTTTTTTTTTTCAATTTCAGCCTTAGCTTTTAAAATTTCAGCCTTGGCGTCTAAAGAGGTCTTTGAGCTCACATGATCCGAGATCATTTCATGCATTAATGGCATCGGAACAGTGTGTGTGGATTTTTTATCTTTTTCATCTGACCCAAGACCCAACCCCAAATTGGCCTTAACATGCTTCATCCGTTCATCAGTATTATAAAATAAGCTACTGGATTTCATCATTTGTTTGGTAGCTTTTTCATAGTGTTCAAGAGTGGATTGAGATTGGCCAAACTTATTCTTCAGTTCTTCAAGTTCATTGGTTAAAGTGTCAATTTTTGTGTTAGCAACTCTAAGATATGTGGTTTTATCACTCAATTCCCTTTGAAGATTTTTAATATCGACTTTGGCAGCTTCAAGTTTTTCACTTAATATTTTATTCCTACTTTTATATTCTCTCAGGTCTCTATCAGATAGTTCACGATTTAATGTTTCGTTAATGAACTTACGTTCCCAGTCTTTACATTCACTCAAAATGACCTGGCACTTAGGGTTTAGGCATACCTCGTTGTTGTTGGTGCATGAGGTGACGCCTGGTAGAATGAGTGCCATGAACCTCTTTTGGATGAACGTCTAGTTCAAATTCAGACCGGAAAGTCTTGACCGGATCGAAAAGTGAAAGCCGAAGGGTTGGATAGAAAAGGGTGAAGTTTGGATAGAAAAGTCAAGTTTTGGATCGAAAAGTGGACTTTTTGATCGAAAAGAGGACTTTTTGATCGAAAAAATGGACTTTTTGATCGAAAAGTGTGGCTGATCGAAAAGCTGGTCGAAAAGCTGGTTGGCTGATCGAAAAGCTGTTTGGCTGATCGAAAAGCTGTCTTGGCTGATCGAAAAGCTGTTTGGCTGATCGAAAAGCTGTCTTGGTCGATCGAAAAGCTGTTTGGCCGATCGAAAAGTTGTTTGGCTGATCGAAAAGCTGTCTTGGCTGATCGAAAAACTGTTTGGCTGATCGAAAAGCTTTCTTGGCTGATCGAAAAGCTGTTTGGCTGATCAAAAAGCTGTCTTGGCTGATCGAAAAGCTGTTTGGCTGATCGAAAAGCTGTCTTGGCCGATCGAAAAGCTGTTTGGCCAATCGAAAAGCTGTCTTGGCTGATTGAAAAGTCACACAGGGGGAATTTCCGATTGAAGGTGACTGATCGAAAAGTCACAGGGGGACTTTCTCGATCAACAATGCACGACAGAGGGTGCTTTTCGATCAAAAGTGTTGGTCGAAAAGCCTTGAGCTGGGTTGAAAAGTCTCTCAAACACGAACAAAGCACCACGAATACTTCTGTCTTGACTTGTAACCTGCAAAAACACCTCCGAACAGTGCTAACGCTGAAAATCACCACAAACTCAAACCGTTAGTTGTCAAAAGACTTGAATCGGATATCACGAGAGCCTCGAAACTTGCGTTTCTTGGCTCTGATACCAATTGTAAGGATCGAAATAACCCAAACACGATATCACGAACTCTAGTGAGTGTGCGGAATCCAAACACTAGAGTGATTCAAGATTAAACGAGAATAACACGAAAAAGCAATAACAATATAAGTAAGAACACAAACCGATTGAGAAAAACACTTTACTATTGATCACTGGATTGCTTACACTTGTCGAAATTCTCCTTGAGAATTTCGTGAACACCTAAAATCGCAAAACACCACTTGAGCAACCCTAAACCCCTAGATTAGCTATCCTTATATAGGGGGAGATTAGCTTGGAAAACAAGCTAATCTATCTTTGGTAACCCTAATTACCCACTAATTCCCGTTTTTGACCATATAGGCCCACTAAACTCCCTCTAAACATTGTTTAATTGAGCCCAACCACATCTAAATTGGCCCAGTGACCCAATATAACCATAACCCAGCTAATCTCTACCTATTCTATCACATAGGCCTTCAAAATAGTCCGCCAAGTGATGATTTAATACACAAGCCACAAATTATTCCCTTACAACGATAACAAACCTGTCAAGATAGGGCTTGCACAAGCGATTCATGAGGTCCATGAATACGGCAGGCGTGTTGGTTAACCCGAAAGGCATGACCATAAAGTCGTAGTAACCGTAACGAGTTCTAATAGCGGTCTTAGCAATATCCTCATCACAAACTTTGTTGGGAATCGAGATTCTGAGCCAACAAGATTTGGATAGATGTGATTAATACTCAACGGCCACTTAACGTCTACCGTCCCGACAACACGGTGAAGAACATGACAACTTAAGACACAAGACTCAACTAAAGAAGATGGCTCTAGTGAATATTATTTATTGTTTAAATATTGTCACTAGTTGGTAGTTTTACTATTATGCCCTTAGTGAGTTTGTAGTATATATAGTAAGTCTTTCTCATGTGAAAGACTTGATGATGTATGTCTAGGAGAGAGAGTTAGTCATGGTTCCTTGAAGCTTGTCAAGGGTTCTTGAACTTACCTAGTAAGCTCAAGAAACCCGGGAATGCGTGGGGTAGGTAATGTAATCATTCGGTTATTGTTAATCATTTGGTTATCTTTTGTTATCTATCTTTCATGTTGTTTATCGTTGATCTATCTTGCTATTCATATCCATGTTTCTACTAGCTTTGTTCTTCATCATCATCACATCTCAAACACCATAAACTCTATATCTCGGTGTTCACTTGTTTCTACAAAAACGAGTTACACAAAGACTCGATCCGCTTCCGCAACCAAGGTATTTGGTCACCACCTCGGTTTTTCAATTGGCATCAGAGCCACGGTCGAGATAATGCAACCTCACGGTTGATATCTCAACTTTGTGTTCATCTGCTTTTTATTTTTGTAAACAAATGGAGATGTTTTTGTTCTTGAAAAGATTTTTGAAATCCTTTCCTGATATGATCTTATAATCGTATTTGGGTTTTGTGTTTCAGTTTTGTAAGCACAAGATATTTGACTCTTTTAAATTTCCGTCAAATTTTCCCACCTAAATTTTGTGCAAATCAGATTGATTTTCTCAAAAGTTATTTCCTACTTGGTATAATTATTTGTGAGAAAACATCTAGATATCCCTTTCACTCAAAATCAATATTCTAGACTTTTCACTTCTATCCATCGAGATATATTTTTAACTAAAACAAAAAAAAATTATTATGATGGAATCTTATTGTCTAAAACTTGCTGCCTATAGTATTAAATATTTTTAAGGCACTTGTTGATAAGAGTTTGTAAAATTTCGAGCCTAGTTGATTTTTTTCTGTATTCCCATGCTTTATGTCACGCATGCATGTCCATATTCACACTCTTTCCATCGTAGGACAGTCTTTTTATCCTACCCATTCCCACAAACCCATAAAGGATTATAGCATGCTTTACCTTTTTTTTCTCCCATCGTACGTCTGCCATGTCCCCATCACTCTTCACATCAAAATACACCATAGCACTACTCTCTTTCTTCAAAAATGTAGAAAAATATACAGAACAAAAATGAGTGAGTTGCAGGTCAATATTGAAGATCGATGGAATACAAAACAAAATGATATATGCGAGACTACAGCTCGAAATCATGTTTGTGTTTGATAATGGTCGACGAAGATGGTAACGGGTTAACTGTGATTTGGGTTTCGTCGAAGGTTGATGATGGAAAACTCGATGAAGGTGACGGTGAAGGTCAACGATGCCACCAGGTTTGTCCTACGGTTTCTTAGAAGAAGGTGACTGTTACGGATGATGACATTCACATACTGCCGGTTACTTTTACTTCTCTCAAAAGTTGCGAATACAAAAAAAAGGTAGTAGGGTTTTACATTGATGAAGAAGGTGACGGAGATGGACCGGTAGGTTTACGTATACCTTGCGTGTGTCGGAAAAAGAAAAGGTGAATCAGAGCCGCTACTGTTTGCGTATGTAGAGATGCAGAAAAAGTGACGGGTTTCTTCTCTCTCCTCAGATCTGTTTCATCTCCTATTCCGTTCGAACCTTTCAACCGGAAAATACTCAAACGGAAACTTTAACTGGAAGCTTAAGGTTCAAACGGAAAAACCTGTTCCGTTCGAATTTCAAACGGAAAAACGGCTTGAACCGGAAACCTACTTCAAGCGGAGATTTCAACCGGAAATCATGTTCCGTTACAACTTGAAGCGGAAATCCAAACTTGAACCAGAGTTGGTACCTTCAAGCGGAAGTCAGAAACTCAACCGGAATTTTATTTCAACTGGAAGAATCATGTTCAAACGGAAAAACGACTTGAACTGGAAAACATTATCGTTTGATGTTCAGTCACCGGAAAAACAATCTCAACCGAAGTTGCTTATGACTCAGTCCCCGGTGACACTCATGACTGCCGGAAAAACGTCACTGTTCAGGTCAGTAAGTTCGATGATTGTTTCCATGTTGGAGCTCTTTACTTCTGGTAGCCGGATTCTTTTTATATTCAACCCTCAGGTCGCCGGTGATGTCTCAGGCCGCCGGAGACACCTTCTGATCTGAGTACTTTATACGTACTAAGCTTATGTTCGCTATTACTAGTTCAAGGGATTCGAAAAGGTGTTGGGTTATGTTCTTGAAGAAGTAAAGATTTCAGTTGTAAACACATCAGTAGCTTCTGTTCGAGATTTCGATTACGGGTTCGGGTCCGGTTATTTATCTGTTGTCAACCCACAACCATAACAACAATTTGAAGACATAATTTTGTAGTAATCTCATTAGGTACATCAAAACTATACTCCCATATCAGATTACTTCGATATATAGCAGACGTGTTATGAGGTACCATTTGATTATAAGAGTTGTGCACAAGTTTGATATGAGAAGATTATTTGCTACTGTTGGATTTCAAGAATTTGTTGATGAAATGGTTGCTCTATGGGTTTCGATTACAACAGAACATGCTTATTTATTTTGCTCCGGGTTGCAAAAGTCTAGGGGGAGAAGTGTGATGAACGTAATGAGACTTTTTACAATGTTTTTAGCAAAAGAAAGCATCGTGATTTGCATCGTGATTTTTATTCTTTGAAGAGTCCTCAAGCCGTAACAGTTGCGACATTGCCATTGCGGTAAAAATCGAGGCAAGATTATTAGCACAAAAAGAAGTGGTTTATCTATGTGCAAAGCATTGGTTTGGTATTCGGCCAAGTATTTCAAGATGGTTGAATTGTAGAATTAATTCTCGAGTTTTTTATAGATCCTTTACTTTGTTTACTTTTAACAATATTGGCACCTTGAGTTGTGACTGAGTCCTCAAGTAGCTTGCCATTGTGTTGAAGTTTGTAAACACCCTATACATATACAGCCTATGGTTTGGGGCTAGAAGAATGTTCATTGTAGGGGGAGCTTCACAAAGGAGTATTGAAGAATGAAAGACTTGAAACTACATGAAGATTTTCTTGAAGCCAAGTTGCAAGAATACAAAGAACCAATGTCACAAGTGTTGAGTATACCATCTACCAAATAGGGGGAGATTGTTGGGAATCGAGATTCCGAGCCAACAAGATTTGGATAGATGTGATTAATACTCAACGGCCACTTAACGTCTACCGTCCCGACAACACGGTGAAGAACATGACAACTCAAGACACAAGACTCAACTAAAGAAGATGGCTCTAGTGAATATTATTTATTGTTTAAATATTGTCACTAGTTGGTAGTTTTACTATTATGCCCATAGTGAGTTTGTAGTATATATAGTAAGTCTTTCTCATGTGAAAGACTTGATGATGTATGTCTAGGAGAGAGAGTTAGTCATGGTTCCTTGAAGCTTGTCAAGGGTTCTTGAACTTACCTAGTAAGCTCAAGAAACCCGGGAATGCGTGGGGTAGGTAATGTAATCATTCGGTTATTGTTAATCATTTGGTTATCTTTTGTTATCTACCTTTCATGTTGTTTATCGTTGATCTATCTTGCTATTCATATCCATGTTTCTACTAGCTTTGTTCTTCATCATCATCACATCTCAAACACCATAAACTCTATATCTCGGTGTTCATTTGTTTTTACAAAAACGAGTTACACAAAGACTCGATCCGCTTCCGCAACCAAGGTAATTGGTCACCACCTCGGTTTTTCAAACTTTCAGTTGGTGGTAACCAGATCATAAGTCAATCTTGGAATAAAAACTTGATCATTGGAGTTGGTCGAATAGATCGTAAATCCTCGGGAGAGGATACCGGTTCTTTACCATTAGCTTATTCAGTTATTGGTAGTCAATACACATACGGAAGGATCCGTCTTTCTTCTTGACAAATAGAACAGGGGCTCCCCAAGGTGAGAAGCTCGGTCTTATGAGGCCTTTTTCAAGAAGTTCTTGTAATTGATTCGACAACTCTTTCATCTCGAATGGAGCTAAATGATACGGGGATCGGGCAACTGGAGCGGCTCCTTGAACTAAATCGATCTGAAATTCTACATGTCTAGGCGGAGGTAGGCTAGGTAGGTCTGACGGAAATACGTCTGCGAAGTCTCGGACAATTGGAGCATCTTCAATCTTTCTCTCTTTAGATTTCTTGGAAGATATATGCGTTAGAAGGGAAGGATAACCTTTTCGTAGGCACTTTTGGGCCTTCATGCACGAAATGATGTGAAGATTGGTATTGACACGATCTCCTTGAATGGTCAGGGTCTCGTTGTTGGCTAGAGGAATCTTGACTTACTTCTCCTGACAAACTATCTCTGCACGATTTGCGGATAGCCAATCATTCCTACTACCACATCAAAGCTTCCGAGTTGGACGGGTAGAAGATCTAAATTGAACTTATGTCCTAATAAATTCAATGTATAATCTGGGAGGATTTCACGCGCATCTATTTGTTTACTGTTGGCCAATTCGATTAGTTACTTAGCATCTAATGTCCTAGGTGTGATACAAAGGATAGGACTAAAATCACTAGACACAAAGCTCTTATCGGTGCTGGTGTCGAATAAAACAGATGCATAATGGTCATTTAACAGAAACGTAGCGGTAACAGTGTGCGGGTCATGTCGTGCTTCTGTTGCGTTCAGAACAAACGCTCTTCCTCGGGCGCCCTTGGTTCCTGATCTTTTTTGCTTGGGACAATCACTCTTGAAGTGACCAGTGTTTCACACTCGTAACAGGTATTCGTTGTCTGAGTTTTGTTATTACGACTCGGACAGTCCCAGTAGATGTGGCCTTTCTCCTTGCAATTCTTGCAGTAGATGTTATTGCATTCCAAAGTATGTTGTAGATTACACTTGTTGCACAAGGGCAGATTACCGGTGTAAGCCTTGATGGCTTTCGGAGCTTCAGAATCAGGAATTTCCGCGGGTTTCTTCTTCTTCCAGTCATGACCATGTTTGCGTTTGTGATCTGACTTGACATTTCCAGAGGGGGTGGAAGGGATAACGGCAAGTTTAGATTCAACGGTTTTCTTTGCAAACGATGCGCCTTGGCGAACGGCTTGATAAGTCAAGCTGTGGGCCAATCGCACAACACTCTGGAGCGTAGCGGGGATTGAAGACATGACGTTGCCTTAAATGAGGGGAGAGAGTCCCCAGGTGTACCTCTCATTCTTCTTATACCATTGTGGAGCACAGGTGTGTCAACTCGTGGAAACGTCGTGTATACCCGGCTACGTCAGCACCAACCATAGTGAGATTCTAGAATTCAACTTCCAAACATTGCAACTCTTCCCTGGGGCAGTACTCATCTTTCATGAGCACCTTTAGATCGTCCAAAGTCATGGCGTAAGCAATATCTTGATCCAAAGATTCTACATAAGAGTTCCACCAGGTCAGAACGCATTCGCTAAAGGTACAAGTTGCGTACTTGACCTTATACTCGACAGGGCAGTTACACATGCGGTAGACAGACTCGGTCTTCTCGAACCACCAAATCAGTCCAACTGCACCTTCAGTGCCTTTGAAATGAACATGCTTGCAGTTCATGTAGTCCTTGTAGCTACAGTCTCGAGAACCTGTAAGTTTAGACCAAAAGCTTCTTGAAAACAATTCTTTATAATTGATATTCGTTGATCTTTAATCCAATCGTGGATTTAACTTACCGATAGGTAAGAGATGTCCATCTGAGGCAGTAGAACGTTCTGCGTTAGCAGTAGCGAGTGCTTTAGTCACACATTGGAGGACTAACTCTTCAATGGCAGCAGCATCCATAGGCGGCGGTGGAGGCGGAGGAGGATAAGGGTTTCTGTTAGCTCTCGTAGTGCGTTTGGGCACGATTCTAATTTCACATAGGCAAAAGAAGAGTAAGACATTATAATAACAACCATACATATCACGACACACATCAACCACACATATATAAGGAGAATCATAACATCACGACATAATTAAATAGAGGGTCATAACATACATCATAACATACATAGTCTTGTTTGAAACAATTCTTACAAAAGATAACATTGTTCAGGTGGATAAATCACGATTCCACAGTAGTACAAGAGTCAATACATTACAAAATTCGGGGTAAAGCAGATCCCCATATGTCAACAACTACTAGATAAATCCTGAACGAGTAATACGAGAATCTCCCCGATCTGTTGATCACTAAAAGCGTCAAGCGGAGGACAACGGTGAAGTCTCCATGAGAAGAGGTGCTAGCAGTGAGTGCCTCAACATATGCGAGTGCAGCATCGCCGACACCGTTGGTTTCAGACAGAAGAGTGTGCAAGGTGTCCAGGGCATGGTCGAAAGAAACAGTGCGGCTCTCTAGTTCGATGACGCAAGCCTCGAGAACGACAAGAGGGGTAGAAGGGGCCTGAAGGATGGCCTGGAGACGACGTATCTCGGCGTCTCGGCGAGCAATGCAGTCATAGAGTGATGAGATAAGAATGTCAATAGGGATGCCTGGAAGAACAGGAGGTGGGGCAGTAACCTCAGGATGGGGTACAGGTGCAACGGGAACATCTCTGGTAGCAGTGGCGGAAGAAGACTCGCCAAGCTCAAAGGTACTGTCACTAAAGTGTACCCGCTTCTTTGGTGGAAACGAGGGCTGGTAAGATGAAGGAGGGACAGAAGGCTCAGATGACCGGGATCGTTTGCGAGAAGATCCTGCAAGGGTAGCACGGCCAGAAAGTGGAGCAGGACGGCGGATCACCGACTTCCTAGGGGTGTACATCCGAAGGGGTCCAGTAGGGGTAGTCCTGAAAGGGCGAAACGTAGGTTTACGCACATGAGAAGGAGGACGAGATGCACTCAGAGTAACCACGATAGAATCTCTGTCAGCAGGAGGGTCTGCAACTATGATAACCATATCAAAGAAAGGCGGCTCCTCAGGATCCTCATCGGAATCAGTGTCGTCGTCATCCAGAAAGTCTAGCACGCGCGTAGGTGAGTGGGGGTCAGCAGTGGGTGACGAAGGCTCATAAGTCGGAGATGGTGGAGCTGATACAACCTCAATCTCAGCCTCAGAATCTGATGACAACATGACTGGCTCTGGAGTGGACATGCTGTGATAAAGTTTCCAGGTCATAATAATAGTTTTACGTTAGCATACTTATTATAGTCAAGTAATGCAAACAAGTAATGCATATGATGGTACTTAGTAGAGAGTTAGGCTATAGTCTAGGTCCTAGCATGCAACCTAGTTCTCTATAAACTTGGCTCTGATACCAATCTGTCACACTCTGTAATTTTTGTGTTGGGCGTGAGTGTGATGGATCATAGTCAAGGTTACACAGAACGAGCTCAGGATGATTAAACAACTAGAGCCGTTTGGAAAGTTAATTTAAGTCAAAATAATGGAGTTTCATATAATTAGCAGCGGAAATAGTAGTGAAAGTATGTTGTTTTTAATTGTTACAAAAACAATTACATTTCAAAACGATCTAAGGACATGACACCGTTAGGTGTTATGTAGTGAAATCTCCAAAAGAGCGGCTAAGTTTGACCATGACTCCAGAAACGACAAAATGCAGGTCCTAACATGATAAGGCAGTCCAGTATGCAGCAGAAATCAATCACCTGAGAATTCATATACTAAAATGAGTCAACATAAAGTTGGTGAGTTCACAGGTTTAGATAGCATGCATGTAAGAGTTTGATAACAAAGTTTTATTGAATCATTCCATCGTTTGACAATTCGTTTACATATTGTTTTATAAATTACCATGAACCTTGAATAACGAAACTAACTGATTACCCACTCATGATACTATGTCCAATAGTACCGCATGGCCAAATATAATTGTATGTACTCTTTTGACTATTAAAACGGAGTCAGGATTGGAGCTACCAATCAGAGCAGGGGCGTTAACCTAATAGATCTATTCATAAGTCATCGTTTCTGTTTCTAAATTAATCGGATTCAACTAATAGTGGGGTTTCATCATAGCATGAACAAGCATGGTACAATAGGATTTAGACTAGAAAAGCTCATATAATAAGTAAGGTAACAAGTCTATTTGTCACGCTATGATTATGGTTGTATGAATTCTCCCCCAAGTATTAAAATAGTTAAAGAAAAGGGGCCGTGAAAACTCACCTGAATGATACGATTTCAGACAGTAAAGCGGAACAAGTAAGCAGTCCTATGCAACGTTATAAGACATCTTAGGACATAGAAATTGGGTTGACATCTAAGTCACTCCAATTTGGTTGGTCAAGTCTTGGCGTTATGGTAACCCGGTGTTATGATACGATATCGTTGACCTTAAGGGAATATTTATTTTCAATAAATATTTGTTGCGCGATAATTAAAATATTAATTATACTCATCATAAATATTATTTTAGAAATAGTTTATGGTTCCAAACATTTATCATATGAGTTTAGAAGACTTTTATAGGAAGAAACGACAGTTTCAATTGTTAAAGTTAAAATACACTTTTTGCCGGTTTTAGCCGTATTTCACGATATTTTTAATAATGACTGAGGCAAATGATCATATAAATAAATACACATTTATTTTCATCAAAGAGGGCATATAAAATCAGAAAATGCAAGTTCAAGAGTTCACTTTCCTTGTTTTGTCGTTTTTGCTGGTACGTGTCCGATTTAGCCGGTTTTGATCCTATGACTCGTTCTACGGTTTTGTAACTTACCAAAACACTTTTTAAATATGTCTTAAGTTATTTTAAGCCTCTAAAAGTGTTCCAAATCAGTTGTGACCTTTATTTGTATATCTTTATAAAGATAGGTTTTCCGGAGTCGTAAAGTGTCTGTTTTTGGTCTCGTTCTTCCCCAAACAAGTAAAAGAGTTTGTTTAAAAGGAAAGGTGGAGGTGGCGGTTTTGGTGTAAAAACCGTGAGGGAGAGGGGAGCCAAATGTTGGAAACAAGGGTGTCCTGACCCGACGAATTAACGAACCCGACCGATATTGACCCGTAAGAGTTACACCCGGGTCAACGGACTATTATATCTAATTAATTGTTAATTAGAAATAAACGAACATATTGGTGAATTAAATAAATATTAATTATTTATTTAAATCGACAAAATCTATCGGTTCAAAATACTTGGTAATTAAAAGACGAGTCGATCAGTTGTTACCGGATTAACAGACTGATCGATTGGTGGATTAGAGGAGATCGCGACCGGGCCCAGTCCGTCTGGCCCCGGTCCGCAATTTTATATTAAAGGATGAGGGAGGAGTAGATTGGAGAACAAGTCAAAAAAAAAAACCCTAATCTCCTCCCTCCTCTCTCCCTGCGCCGAACCAGAGCCGAAGCCGGCTCCCTCGCCGCCGCCGCCGACCGCCGTCGCCGCCCGCCTCCACCGTTGTGATCCTTGCTCATTACGATGGATCCCCGTCTAGCCAGTATCTGCGCCCGTCTCGAGAGCGAAGCCGTCGCAGCCCGAGCCGAAGCCGCAGCCCGAGCCGAAGCCGAAGCCGCAGCCCGAGCCGCCGCCGCGGCTCAAGCCGCCGCCGCCGCCGCTGCCGCACATGCGCCGCCGCGAGACCACCGGCCGGTGGTCCTCGCGCTGCCGGCGCAGCCGAGGCCGCCGCGCCCGGTCACGTCGACGTGGCCGGTGCCGCTGTATCCGTCCGCCACCGCCGCCGCCTCTCCTCCGATCTCCGGCGAGTCATTCGTCGTGGGTTCGGTCCCGGTGGCTATTCCGACGGAGAAGGTTTTGTCACCACCACCGGTGGTATCTCTACCACCGCCGCCGCCACTACCGCCGCCGCCGCCTGTCGCCGCCGCCGATGCCGCCGTCGATGATCTGTCTCGAAGGTTCGAGTCGGACGTCTCTGTTCGTCCTAGCGCGAGCCCGTTGAATCCGGGTGTCTCGAGCGGTTGCTCGGATCCCGCCAAGGTATATCTAATTTATTAGATATTTGATTTTATGTATTTATTTATTTATTTAAATAAATATATTTTCTGTGTTTGTCGTGCCGGTGATTGATCCTGTTACAGTTGCATCCGCGTTTAATTTCGTTTCCGCTGCTAAATTAATTTGGAATTAATTTTATTATTAAAATCGGTTTTAATAAAATTAAAATCGGTAACCCGGATCCCACTGTAAATCCCAACAGTGGTATCAGAGCCATTATCACCGCGCGCAAACCAGATTCGGTCTTTTTGTGACCGATAGTTCGCAATTTCGACTTAAATCCAGATTGCGAATTAGAATTAATTTAATTGTTATTTTAATTCCATATATTATATTGTGTGTTACGGCCGACCCCTCTCATTTTGTAATCATGTATGAATGTCATGGCGTGTTTTGTCTTTCTCTGTTTGGCCCAAGTTGTTGGCCCAATTGGTTGTTTTTGCTTTTGGTTTATTGGACCCGGTTTTGGGTTTCAAAGTTGTACAAATTTAGAGCTAGGTTACTAGAAGTAGTTTTAGTAATTGTAATTTGTATGTAACCAAAAGTCGAAGACTGGACACACGCAAGAGGGATGTCAAAGCCAGTGGGAGCTGAACCGGATTCCTGATCGCACAGAGATGCCATCTCGATTGTTCACCATTTTGTAATTTAATTTATTTTAAATTGTCCCATGTGATCTCGCTTGTATGGCTCGAGCGAGATCAAGACCTTATGCCGTTTAACACACAATATGCCATTCGCGACAACTTAGTAATTTAATTAGGTTAAATTAATTTACTGGTCCCGAGTGGAGATAGGGTTTTATCGTTCGTGTCTGACGATAATTAAATATTAAAAGTAATTAATATCCCTATTTGGTAATTCATAAAACTGATAGTTCGTGCCATCCTATCTCAAGTTGAACTTGGAACGTATTTACCGGAGCATCAGTGTTGGAGTATTTCAACACCGCACTTGGTGCCGAGGGTACCTTCCAAGGTGGCGACATTGGAGTATTTCAACACCGTGCCGTTACAATCGACCATTTAGGATTACTATCGCTTTAGACGTGCATGTTCGTGGTGTTGGAGTATTTCAACACCGCACCACGGATGTGTATTGCTAGAGTGGGCACGGATGAGGCTAAACGTATCGCAAAATACAAATGTATGTATATAGCGGCCTCATACCGAGAGTTGTGACTTGAGTCTCGCAATTGACAATCGTTGTCAGTTTGT
This sequence comes from Deinandra increscens subsp. villosa, assembly GCA_039602395.1. Lineage (NCBI taxonomy): Eukaryota > Viridiplantae > Streptophyta > Magnoliopsida > Asterales > Asteraceae > Deinandra > Deinandra increscens. The sequence goes on along the minus strand of JBCNJP010003629.1, from coordinate 22,623 downwards.
TTACACGGCCTTGCTCCTGAGGCTCATTTGGCGGTCTCAAGTAATGTCGTCTAAACGAATTCTCATTTTTCTTAAAAATAAACTTTACCAACTTATTTTAAAGAAAAATTAACATCGAAAATACTGATAAATTAACTTTGCTTATTTTCAGAAGGCTAAAGAAAACTCACCACCATTAAGTTCAATGGTACAACTCGACCCCTTCACTGAGTCTGGCTTTCTCGCATGGCAGACAACCCTAAGGAATCTTTTAAGGCTCTTCGGGAAACTCTATGTCATTGACCGACCGATCGCGAGTATTCCATCTTACTTGCTAAATGAGAACTCGCGGTCTGAGCTCCAAAAGCACACTGACGATGATAAGGACGTCACTGACCTGATGTTGTCCAGTATGACTCAGGATTATCGGTACAATTTCATGGGGATGTCTGCTTATGACATCATTCGTAAACTCAAGGATTTATTTGAATTGAGTCAGAGGACTGAGCGAGCTGATGCACTTTCACAATTTGTGAACTGCTCTATGGCTAACGACTCCTCTCCATACGATCATGTCATGCTGATGAAAGCGTATCGCGACAGGCTGATCGACCTTGGCTACTCCATCTCTGACGGGATGGCTCTTGATGTAGTACTCAGATCTTTGCCAGAACATTATCGCATTCTTGCAATTAATTGTTCGGCTCAGTCGATCGAGGAGGTTATTCCGTTGATACCCAACGTGAAGATCAGGACCACGCCGGACGTGCTCAAGGTTGCGAATACAAAGATCTCCAAGGCCAAGAAGGTCAAAGAGGGCAAAGGCAAGAAACCACAGGTTCAGCCTCCTGAGGAGCGCCTGTGCTATGAGTGCAACAAAATGGGACACTGGCGTCGCAACTGTCCCGTTTATCTTGCAAAGCTGAAGATGACCAAGAACCCTAATAAGGGTTGCTCATCAGGTATTTCAATAAATGTTATTGAACTTTTCACTGTTTCCTCCAATTCATGGGTATTTGATACTGGATGTGGTTACCACATTGTTAATGTTTTGCAGGAACCTGAAAAGTGGAAGAAGACAGAACGAGGCCGCATGGACCTCATCGTTGGTGACGGGAAGAAGGTCCCAGTACCAGCTACTGGAACATTTTCTTTTTCATGTTCTTCAGGCCTTGTAGTTAATTTGATTAACTGTTTATATGCACCTGGTTTATCCAGAAACATTATTTCTGTCTCTTCATTGTTTGAACAAGGATTTCGGTATAAATATAATGGAAATGTGATTTCTGCTTACCTTAATAATATCTTTTATTTCGAGGCTAAACCTCGACATGGCATATATGAGATAGATGTTCAAACAAACGACCAGCTCTATCATGTTTCTAAAAGAAGCAAAACTGATAGTAACGAATCCTCGTTATGGCACCATAGACTTGGTCACATAAGTAAGGCCCGCATCAAGAAGTTGCAAACTGCTGGCATTCTCGAATCCCAAGATGCAGATTCCTTCGATGAATGCGAGTCATGCTTATCTGGTAAATTAACCAAGTCACCCTTCACCCATACAGGTGAACGGGCCCAAGGTTTGTTAGGCATTATTCATACCGATGTGTGTGGACCCTTTCGAACCGAGACGAGAAATCGTGAACGGTACTTCGTGACTTTCATCGATGACTACAGCAGGTATGCCTATGTCTATCTGATGAAACACAAACATGAAACTTTTGAAAAGTTCAAAGAGTTTCAAAACGAAGTGCAAAATCAGTTAAATCGAACTGTTAAAATACTTCGATCCGATAGAGGTGGAGAATACCTAAGCGTTGAATTCCTGAATCATCTGAAGGAATGTGGAATCGTTTCACAACCCACTCCTCCTGGCACACCCCAGTTAAATGGCGTCAGTGAAAGGAGGAATCGAACTTTGCTAAACATGGTTCGATCGATGATGTGCAGGACCACCTTGCCACATTCCTTTTGGGGATATGCCATCTTGACCGCCGCTCGCCTAATAAATCTGGCACCGACCAAGAAAGTGGGGAAGACCCCATATGAGATATGGCATGGTTCTCTTCCCAAACTTTCATACCTCAGGGTATGGGGATGTGATGCTTATGTCAGCAGTGATTCTGATAATAAGCTCGATCCTCGAGGCGAAAAGGTAACTTTCGTTGGATACTATGGTAATACCGGTTATTACTTCTACCATCCCGATGCAAACACTGTTTCCATCAAGCGGAAAGGTAAATTCCTTGAGAAAGAATTTCTTACTCGAGGAACAAATAGTGATCCAGTGGATCTTGAAGAAATTCAAGATTCACCTAACCCTGAAGCGGTCGCTGTGTCTGACCGACAAGTTGTTGTCGCACCATCAGACCCAAACACAAGCACAAGCGTTCGTAGGAGCGAAAGAATACGACATGAGCCTGATAGATACCTTGGATATCATGAGGCCTTCGATGTTCTATTAATAGCCGATTCTAACGATGAACCTATTAATTACAAAGCTGCTATATCAGATCCGGAATCTGATAAATGGCTTGAAGCCATGAACGCTGAGATGCAATCTATGCGTGACAATCACGTCTGGGACTTGATTGAGCTACCCCCCGGTACACGGGCAGTAGGGAGCAAGTGGATCTTTAAAAGAAAAACTGACATGCATGGAAATGTGCAAACCTACAAGGCACGGCTTGTAGCGAAAGGTTTCACTCAAACTCAAGGGGTTGATTATGATGAGACCTTTTCGCCCGTTGTCATGATCAAATCGATCAGGATTCTCCTTGCCATAGCCGCATACCATGACTATGAGATATGGCAAATGGACGTAAAAACCGCCTTCCTGAACGGACAACTCGAAGAAGATGTCTATATGGTTCAGCCTGATGGTTTTGTCGATCCAGAGAATCCAAACAAGGTTTGCAAGCTTAGCAAGTCCATTTATGGACTCAAGCAAGCATCTCGAAGCTGGAATCTTCGTTTTGATCAAAAAGTCAAAGAGTTTGGCTTTGAGCAAAACAAAGATGAGCCTTGTGTCTACAGAAAGGCAAGTGGGAGCGCTGTATCGTTCCTCGTACTGTACGTGGACGATATATTGATCATAGGGAACAACATACCCATGCTTAACGAAGTTAAGAAATGGCTTTCATCTTGTTTCGCTATGAAAGACCTTGGAGAAGCCGCTTATATTCTGGGAATCAAGATTCACAGAGATCGATCTAAGCGCCTTTTGGGACTCAGTCAAAGCACATACATAGACAAGATCATAGCTCGGTTCAATATGAGCAACTCCAAGAAAGGAGCAGTTCCCATGACTAAGGGAACAATATTGGACAAATCTCAAGCACCTAAAACGGAGCGCGAGATAAGCCAAATGGCATCGATCCCATTTGCCTCTGCTATTGGATCTATCATGTATGCCATGCTCTGCACACGACCGGATGTCTCGTATGCATTGAGCGTGACAAGTCGGTACCAACAGACGCCAGGGCTAGCTCACTGGACGGCTGTAAAGAACATACTAAAATACTTGAGAAACACCACTGATATGTTTCTCGTATATGGGGGTGTCGATGAGGAGCTCACTGTAAGATGTTACACTGACGCCAGTTTTCAGACTGACCGAGATGACTCTCGCTCACAGTCAGGATTCGTATTCACTCTTAACGGAGGGGCTGTTTCTTGGAGAAGCTCAAAACAGCCAGTAGTAGCTGATTCTACTACTGAATCCGAATACATAGCCGCCTCAGAAGCTGCTAAAGAAGCCGTGTGGATGAAGAAGTTCATATCCGATCTCGATGCTATGCCAAGTATTAGGCAACCCATCGAGATGCTGTGCGATAACACAGGCGCTATAGCTCAAGCCAAAGAGCAACGGTCCCATAAGATGGCCAAGCACGTACTGAGGAAATTCCACTACATAAGAGAAGTAGTCGACAGAAATGAAATCAAGATAAGCAAAGTACACACAGATCAAAACTTAGCTGATCCCTTCACTAAGCCTATGACTCAGGAGACTCATATACGCCACAGAGAAGCGATAGGGCTTAGATTAGCTAAAGACATGTTTTGATTCAGTATTTGGATGAATGAACAATAACAGTTATCTATATTATTCTTATTCCATCTGATTTATGCAATAATGAATTCCATAACTGTGTTCAATATTTATACGTTTAATCCATGGACAATAAGTTCTTGTCCTAAATGTCCGTAGTCGATTAGTAAGTGGGAGCTATACTAAAGTAAGACTATTGTGACTGGTTGAACTTTAAAGTTGTTTAACGTTCAAACTCACAGACCTCATTGGTGAATGACGTTGGACGTAACTCGCATCATGCAACGCAATCATGGAAGTCTTGCTTGCTTGATTAAATGCATGCTCTAATGTATCCTTAGACCTGAGACGCATATTCGAACTCCTCTTTACTAAAGAACATTCTTTGATTGTAGCCTAACGTTGTCGCGTAACTGCCAGCCATAACGGCTACTTTTGGGAATGGCTCTGAGGTTTAGTGGGAGCTGTATGCCTCGACAAGGGATTCTGTACTCTTGCTTCGGCAACAGTTAGACATAAAGGCACCCTCGTTGATTCCAAGTGATAAGTGTGAGGCCTCACCCAAACTTACTGTGTGTTTGTTGGATCACTTCGAATTGTATCGAGAATGAAAATCGATGAATAAAATATGGGAGTCCATGTCCCATAGTTCATCAATGTCTTATACAGAAAGGAACATATGACAATGAATGCACGAGTCGTAAGTCTGCTTGATAGTCAATCAGATATACTTTGGCAAACCGACTTAAAGAGTCAATATTAGTTGGTGTAGCCATGCATAGCTAGAGTGCCTCTGACTGCGCTCGTTAAACTGTCGCGTTCAGTCCAAGTGGGAGACTGTTGGAAACAAGGGTGTCCTGACCCGACGAATTAACGAACCCGACCGATATTGACCCGTAAGAGTTACACCCGGGTCAACGGACTATTATATCTAATTAATTGTTAATTAGAAATAAACGAACATATTGGTGAATTAAATAAATATTAATTATTTATTTAAATCGACAAAATCTATCGGTTCAAAATACTTGGTAATTAAAAGACGAGTCGATCAGTTGTTACCGGATTAACAGACTGATCGATTGGTGGATTAGAGGAGATCGCGACCGGGCCCAGTCCGTCTGGCCCCGGTCCGCAATTTTATATTAAAGGATGAGGGAGGAGTAGATTGGAGAACAAGTCAAAAAAAAAAAACCCTAATCTCCTCCCTCCTCTCTCCCTGCGCCGAACCAGAGCCGAAGCCGGCTCCCTCGCCGCCGCCGCCGACCGCCGTCGCCGCCCGCCTCCACCGTTGTGATCCTTGCTCATTACGATGGATCCCCGTCTAGCCAGTATCTGCGCCCGTCTCGAGAGCGAAGCCGTCGCAGCCCGAGCCGAAGCCGCAGCCCGAGCCGAAGCCGAAGCCGCAGCCCGAGCCGCCGCCGCGGCTCAAGCCGCCGCCGCCGCCGCTGCCGCACATGCGCCGCCGCGAGACCACCGGCCGGTGGTCCTCGCGCTGCCGGCGCAGCCGAGGCCGCCGCGCCCGGTCACGTCGACGTGGCCGGTGCCGCTGTATCCGTCCGCCACCGCCGCCGCCTCTCCTCCGATCTCCGGCGAGTCATTCGTCGTGGGTTCGGTCCCGGTGGCTATTCCGACGGAGAAGGTTTTGTCACCACCACCGGTGGTATCTCTACCACCGCCGCCGCCACTACCGCCGCCGCCGCCTGTCGCCGCCGCCGATGCCGCCGTCGATGATCTGTCTCGAAGGTTCGAGTCGGACGTCTCTGTTCGTCCTAGCGCGAGCCCGTTGAATCCGGGTGTCTCGAGCGGTTGCTCGGATCCCGCCAAGGTATATCTAATTTATTAGATATTTGATTTTATGTATTTATTTATTTATTTAAATAAATATATTTTCTGTGTTTGTCGTGCCGGTGATTGATCCTGTTACAGTTGCATCCGCGTTTAATTTCGTTTCCGCTGCTAAATTAATTTGGAATTAATTTTATTATTAAAATCGGTTTTAATAAAATTAAAATCGGTAACCCGGATCCCACTGTAAATCCCAACACCAAAATGGGGGGGGGGGGGTTCATGTGGGTGCAAGGGAGGAGAGGAGGAGGTTAAAGGTTGTACATGTAGGTGTTAGGGTGGTGATGTGAGCTTTAAGAAAATGTGGTGTAAGATGATGATGATAATGAGGTACAAGGTGAATAGTATTTGCTTTTTGGTTGGGTGGTGAGGGAAGGATTAAGCAAAGGTGGTGGTTTGTTTACTAGAAATTGATGGGAGGTGGTTCGGTGTCAATTTGAGCCGTGAACGAGGGACGGGTCGGTTTAGGCTCAAAGGTGACAAGGTGTTGGATCATGCATGGCATGGACGTGCATGGTGATTAACGAGTCGAGTTCAAGAAAAATAGAAATGATAACAAGTCTTGTTTAAAGTCAAATGGTGTTAAATGGTTAAAAACGTTTACATTGATTGATTGATATAAACACCTAATGGTTTCTCGTTATAAAAATATTAAACGTTAAAATGATTTATTATTGGACGTAGTCGATAAATGAATAAATAAACGAAATCGTTCATTGATTATTTTGCGTCGAGTAATGTTACGAACTTTGAACGTATAATAAAATACTACAAAGGTGACGAGAAAATATAAAAATTCTTTTTATATTTAATTACATCTATTGTTGTGAAACGTTTCTTATTATTAAAGTTCCACCGAACATATATACAATATTCTTGTTTTTAAAGGTCGATCGTCGAAACAATAATGTAGGGTTACGCCAAGACTAACGGGTAGTTGCATAATACGTTATCTACGTTAACTAAACACAGATTTATGCACATAGTTTCAGTAAATTAAATGTTAATTTATATAATTTGACTTGGGAAACTTACGGGTTGTCACAGAAATGGAACCAGGAAGCTCTGATACCAACTGAAATTGTGTGAGCGTTGGATCGTTTGCTAATCTAGTGATTATGAGATGTGAATGAGATCAACGTGTAAATACGAATGAAAATTTGTATTGATAAGTTTGAGAGTAAAGCCACCTAGAAAAACACACAAAAGGTGTAGAATATGACCAAGAAGTTCTAATTCTATACAAGAAAAAGCTATTTATAGATGAACAATTTTGTGCGAACACACGATCATCCGAACTGCCGGTTCGGACAAGTTCGTGTGCATCCGAACTGGCAGTTCGTGTCAGTTCGGACAAGCACATTCTTGTAGCTTTTATCTTGTTCTTGATACTTCACACGGCGAACCAAGAATCATGCATCAACAATAAATTCTATCATGACGCCATTAAATGTTGTGAAAAAATTATAAAAATCAAGTTTGTTTAGTGCATATTAATTTAAAAAAAAAAACTTGAGACTAATAAATATTTATTTACTAATGTTGCTAGGAGAATTAATTTAATTTTTGTTTTTTGAACGGCAAACACTCGGTTACTCGGGGGTCTCTATGTTGCACATCCTTCCCAGAGGAAACCCACCACCCTAAGGCCCACTATGGTAAAACCTCTGACCCACCTCTATAATTTTTCATTCATCATTCATTTTTTGTGTCTGGTGGGATGTGAACCATTGACCTCCACATTGGAAGGCAAGGGTATATCCACTCCACCAAATGGTGGGGGATGAGAATTAATTTAGTAAAGTAAATAAATAACTCAATTTAATTGATAACTAGAAGCTTTTATTAATTAAAAAAAAGAAATTTCAAGATTGTTACAGTCTCCCCTACTTAGAGAAATTTCGTCCCAAAATTTATATAGTGAAAAGCATAGAGTAGAATAATAAGTATGGAGAAAAAAACCGGCGTGTAAAAGTTATAGCTTATACTGACGAGTTGAGAGTGACATGAAAGATGAAATTTGATGTGATGGACTGTATCGAACGAGTCATTAGTGATGGCTCCTCGTACAAGAAATTGTAGTGCGTCAATGATTAAAAACGAGTGACAACAGAGGATTTGAAAGTGTGTGAGCATTGGATCATCTACTCGATCTAGCTATTTCGGATGAAAAACGTAATAAAAATGATTGTTTTATTGATCAACAAAGACTGAATTACAGTCTGGAATCACTCAAAGAAAACATCTCACAAAACACACACTTAGCTCAGATCTATCTCTCTCCATTATAAATTACGAAGCAACAAACAAATATTTATACTCGACCAGCCGAACTCCAAGCGAACTGACAGTTCGCTTGATCCGATGTAACACCTCGTTACTTCCGGTAAATCTGGGGGAAATTTTTCCAATTAATAAACTGGACTTGGTAAGCCCAGTTAGGCCCGTTAGGCTCATTAAGAGAAGTAAGGCCCAACAAAGGCCCAATATGTATACCCAATGTTTGGGTGAGTTGTTAAAAGTATTTTAAGAATTTATTATGTGAACCAAAGTGTTACAGGTCGATAAAAGATGAGTTTGAGTGGAACTGGCAGATTATGTGGTTTAATCGATCAACGTGCCGGATAACTAGACGTTATCATAAATATGTTGAGTCGATAAGTTATGACTATGGATATATTAACATGGATGCTAATACATGTTAGAAAGTCCGTTCATGAGATTACAAGTGAAATGCGTATATGGAAAAGTTAAATGACGCTTAACGCGTGTATGTCATCGGCAGTGACAAAGAGGTCACTGAGATGAGATTAGGGTATCTGGAGATGCCAAATACTTGATCATTGATGATCTGACTGTTAGAAGGTATAACCGTAGGAATCGGTAAAAGAAACGGTTAAATCGGTAAACGAGATGGTTGCGCAACATGAACCAAAAATAACTTATTTAATCATATAAGTTAGCTTCACCAACCCTGTGAGGTTAAGAATATTTTCTGAGTATTCACTGAGAATTACAGTCGTAATGATATACTCGGTTCACATAATGGAGATAAACGGGATTCGCGTCTTATACCGCCCGTTAACCGAATATTTATCATAATACATACTATCAGACGATTTAAGTGCTCCGAGAATATTTACAAGGCTTTTATATTATTTCAGACATGTCAAGATTTAACGTGGATTATTTAGTCGAAAATCAGTAATTAACGAGTTTAGAGAACACGGTATAATACATGTATTTATTTAACAATTGTACTACTTTTTCTTTGGCAAAGTACATGAGTGTACTCCTTTTCTTTTAATTGTGTACAACCAGACAAATAAACATACATATTTGTTTGTGTGTTCAAAAGAAATTGAAAGAAAGAAGGAAAGAAAGAGAGAGGCGTGAGTTCTCCTCCCCTCCTCTTCCGGCGACTATTATCCGGCAGCGACAGCGAAGCACCGGCCGGTCTCCGACCATGGCCGGCGACGGTGACCTACACCAACCTCTCGTTGTTTCCTCCCTCTGTCTCTCTCTGATGCGAGCAACAGCAGTAGTGTTGCTGCCCTTCTTCCTGTGGCGGCGGCGGCTAGGGTTCGCCGTGAAGGTAGTGGCGGCGGTCTCCCTGTGCACACCGGCGATGACGTCCCTCCATTCCTCTCCTGTCGTCTCTCGGTCGGCGCAGCAACAAGAGCAGCGGCAGGTGCAGGTGCGGCGGCGACAGCCGCCTTCCAACAACCCAGTCGTGGAGGCGGCTAGGGTTTAGCCCAGCGGCGGTGGCGCCGCCCCTCTTTGCGTTTTCCGGCAGCAGCGACGGTAAGAGTATTAACCCTCACACTCTATTGATTTTTCCAGTTCATCCTTAAACCCCGATCTATTCATGCATGTTACAGATTCGAGTTTTTATTGAGTTAGATGATTAATAATGGTGATTCGCGGCGGTTTAAGGGTTGTCAGACGGCGGCCATGGCCTCCGGCCGCCAGAACAGTATTAGATGATGATGATGATGATAGTGTGTTTGAGGCTAGACTAGTTGCAGAGGTGTTTTGGGACTCATTTTGTGCATTTTGATAAGGTGTGAGTCAACTCGGTATCGAGTCAACCGAGTCGACTCGGGTCAACAATCTGGTCAACTATTTTGAAGAGTCAAACGCGGTCAAACCAGAAAACCGAGCTTACAGTATTGTTCGTGACGAAAAATCTTGCGGAATAGACTACTTATTCATTATTTTTGGAGTCGGGTCAAGAAAGTCAAAGAAAGTCAACCAGGTCAAACCCCGTCAATTCTGGTCAACTTTTTTGAAGGGTCAAACGAGGTTAAATCTGGAAACCGAGCATGGATTATTGTTCGTGGCAAAATTCTACTTGGAATGGACTATTTACTCGTCGAATTCGGAAAAGTTTAGCATTATACGGTTAACCGGGTTCGAGTCTGCGTACCGACCGGAAGGTATAACTGTGTCCATTATCTCATTATCGTTATGATGATATTATGTACACGTCGTGTGAAGAACGTTCTGTCAAATAGAAGTATTATTGTATATAAATTAAAACGACGATAACAAGAAATATATATATAAAGTGTTTATTACAATTTTATGTGATAAACTTATGATTTCATAATCAACAAAATTATGATCTTATGTTAACAAATCCTTGATTTTAGAAAAGTTATGATTTTATATAAATCAAAATCAAACAAAGACGGGATATATTATAAACATATAAGTGAACCGATCTTAGAGATTATATACATAAGCTATGATTCTATGTAATAAAAACTATGATTTTATGCTATAGAATGCTATGATTTCATGTGAGATAAAAACTTATCATTTTATGTAAGTTCACATAAATAAGATATGTATTTTCTGTTAATAGAAGTTATGATTTCATGTAAACTACAAAACGGATAAATATATATACAAAACCTATGATTTTATGTGAAGTAATATTATGAATTATTATTAACAATTCATGATTTCATGTGAACTATAATATGGATAGATATATATATAATATCTATGATTTCATGTAAATAATATCATGATTTTATGTGAAATAGGAACAAGTAAACTCATGCATAAAAACTATGATTTTGTGTGAAACGTAAATAGATACATCTATATCTAAAAGCTATGATTTTATGTAAATCATAATTAATAGATTGATATATACATAAGTTATGATTTTATATAACCCTTGAAGTATTATAAAACATAACCCGATCGAGACTCGAGTGATATCGTTTAATTTAGATAATCTGTCAAACAGGCCACACGACCTTAATGTCACTAAAGGCATACGATCGTGTTCGGCAGGAACTGTTTATTTAGAGATTGACAGATCAATTACGATCGTAACCGGGTTTAGGCCATACGACTGTATTGGGACATCCAGTTGTATTGGGACCTCAACCTACGGACGTATCGTATCGTTTAAGGCACGGAGCACAACCGAGCCTAACCAGTATTAACACTGTGTTAAATTTAAGTGTACCTATACTTGTTTAGGTCAGTGGATTCTCCAAACTTAACATGACGTTAAGCTTTGTCTAGGCATTGCATCTGTGACATCTGTGGATTGTACGTAATCCTATCCGTATGACTTTGTATTCCGAAGATCTGTGAGTCCTCAGACATCCCTCATGTTATTTAACTGTTTGATATAATACTTTTGTTCTGATGTATTTGTTATATTTGTTATGAATATCTTGTCGAACACTGTGAGTCAGAATGCCATGTGTGGGTCATTAGAGACTTTCTGGTCATTAAGGTTGAGACCACTAGGCATATAAGGGATTATAGCGGCCGTTATAGTTGAACGATCCATATTCATCCGGATCCTCTAGTATTAATTTACTAGGGGGAATATGTACTTATATGTTGAACTTAAAAATCTACTCGCAGAGGGTGTACGGCTACGCGCAACGTGCCCGTAGAGTATCTGAGTGTTGAACTTGGGTGCGATCTGATAATTCATAACAGGCATATGTATTTGAAAACTGTTAATGTGATGATGGTAGTTAAGACTCACCAACAACGTTTGTTGTTGACTCTGTGTTGGCTTATGTTGTAGGTAAGTGTGTGCAGGTGATGATGTATTTGTACAGGAACGTTGGGGGTACTAGTTGTGGCTATCTGTTAGAGCTTGTACAATTTAACTAATGTACGTATGTTGTTCAGTGCATGTTATGACTACAATTCCTTGATATATGTATCATTTGTTTGTTCAGTCCTGGGTCTATCCGGGGCTACCGATTCCATTAGGTCGGCTATGAGGTTCTTAGTACATCCTCCCTCAGAGTCGATCTAAGGTTTCTTTGTGAGGACTGGACGTCCGTGTTTGTTGTATGTTTTATTCTGTTGTTGGTGCCTAGTGAACTGATACGGACAGCCGGTCCCACACCCTCCCCCGCACCTGGCAGGGGGGCGGCGGAGGGGGGTGTTACATGTTGGTATCAGAGCCAAAGGTTCCAGCAGATTGGAGTCTCTTAGAACCCCTAAGCTTGAGCCTGTAAGGACTCTGGGACTAAGCATGGTGCTAAGTCTGGGACTTAGGCGGAAGTCTATGTATTAGGGAGTAGTCGAGGTTTAGTGTAAGGTCGGTGGTAGTTTCAGCCTTGTAAACTGACATTTCTACCCACAGGTGCACTAAGACTCGGCGAACCCTAGTAGGCATATGAATGCTGATAGTCATCTCATTTTGTTTAAGTGTCTGACTTAGGCGGAAGTTTGTGTGTTAGGGAGATATCAAAGGTAAAGTGTAAGGTCGGTAGTAGTTACAGGCTGCAGATTGCCATTGCTACCCATAGGTACACCGAGACTTGACGAACCCTAGCAGACACATGGATGCTGATAGTCTTCCGATTTGGTATCCAAGTATTCCATTTTCCTTTTGTGTGCAAAAGTGTAATATGACACATCGTCCTTTGTGTGAAATAGGGTACGGTACCCTAAGTGTGCATCAGTATTACTTTGATTAAATCCTATGCTAATTCTTCATCTTGAAACGTCCGTTCACTTGATTTGTGTTGATTTCATTTCCCTTGGATTTCTTCCTTGTGTCATATTGTTTTCTCCATGTTTATTTGTGTACGGATTTTTATGATGTACCTAGATCGAGAAAACTTAGGAGTCTAAGCATTTGCCTACAGGATAGGATTCGTTTAGGATTCCGTGTGTTTTCGATTTCTACTCGTAGTCATAATACTGCACTGATTCTGATTCTGTGTGCTCCCGATGTGATATTCCGGGAGACTTGAAGAGTACCCCAACTCTGATAAACATGTTCCTTGAGACGTCGTGAAACGTAAAAGGAAACTGGTTCCACGTCATAGATGCATATTTTATTGCCTATTCAATATTACACGTGTTTCTTGCTAATGTAGTGTTTCGGTTACCTCTTCAATCGATGTCGGTAATTGTTGCCAGCAAGACTGTAGACAAAAGAGTGAAGACACGTTATATGACCGGAATTATCTAACTAGGAACTCCTGGCGGACTAGGAGTAGTTAGATGAAGTGGACTGCAACTGAAGACCAAAACGATTAAGGTGGGCGTAATGAAGATTTTCAAGACAAAGCGGAGCTCAACGGATGACAACTACCAACGACGACACGACGACGCTAATTATCTCTATTCAACATGACGAAGCAAAGGAAACAACAATTCATTCTAACGACGACAAGATATATGAAGCAACAACAGATGACGACGAATTCCCTTATTTCTTCCTTACCTCTCCTTACGACGCGGTCGACATTATATGTACTAATGATCATTTTGAAATCTCTCTTGTGTAAAGTTGTTACTTTCAGATCATATCCGACTCATGATCTGATCACTTTGTACCATCAGCCTTGCGTAGTTGATGGGATTTTCCCTTTAGTCGTACGACCATTTGTGGATGACCTTATTAATTTGATTCGGCAGTGGTGGCACCATCGGTGAGAGTACCCTGCTTCTATCTTAATGTACGGTATTCTGATTCGTACCGTCTCCATACTTGTGTGAGTAATAGTTAAAGTGTAAAGGTATGGAAGCGGAGACAAGTAAGTGTCTCGATTATCATGGAGAATTATCACATAAGTAATGGTCACGTGATCTCAGGCGTTGAGATGTGACATTAACTTCGTGCGTTTATATGATATGTGTGCTTGTATTCTAAATCCGGATGAAATCCTGGAGCTAATTGGTTAGCAGAGAACCATATGGCTAGTCTTCCCGACGGAGACGTGGATTGTCCGTAATTAGGATTCTTCTTTTTAAAATGTATTGTTTAAATCTATTGCTTAAGCCAACAGGGTTTAAGGAACTTGACAACGACTGTCATGATAGATTTAATTTTATTAAAGACATTTTGATGTCGGTTTATTCAATGATTCAGAGAAGCAGTTGTGATGCAAGATAACAAGGTCTAGTAGTAAAATTACTACAGAGTGTGACCTAAGGATGAAAAATGTTTGGAACATTACCAGGAATGATGAAGATAGATTTTTGATTCAACCATATGTAGGTGCAATGTATAGAATTATACAAAGTCAGGTAATAACGGTGGACATGCTAGAATATACGAGAGTATATATGTGTTCAAAATATGTGAGTATTGTTTGCATGCTACCGAAGGGCAGCGACCCAAAGGTTACAACTTGTGTATGAGAACGTGCACATTTTAGGTAATGGTGCATTTATCATTATGTCTGAGGTGTGGTGGGATAGCTGCGGTAAGCCCTATATATAAACACCTTTGGCATGATGGTTTACGGCGCCTGAATCAGGAAGTGTGGAAGGTAGGCATAGAGACCACATGTTTATGATGATTGGTATGCTTCCATTTATGCCAATTACGCCAAGTCTAAAATATAATAAACAGATTGAGCTGCCAAGTAAATGTGGGAAAGTTACCACTAGTATGGCAAGAATACATCATCATGATTGATGTGATTAAGTATTAACGCGATGTTTATGAACACGATCTAAAGATAAAGATCGATGGATTCACTTAATGTGCAATTTGATTGATTATAGTTATAAAGATGTGGTCATTTAACTAAGTGTGTGGTTGAATACGTGGAAGGCTTGAATATCCTATAATGGATTGAACCCTACATTCAGAGTAAAGACTCATTGGCCTAGACTATGTACATATGAAATGTAGAGACCTTTAGTGGTTGTGAATTCCATTGTAGAAAGGTGTGAGCTAGTGTTAACGGCTATGACATAAGTCTGTTAGAGAAAATAGACTGGTAATTAGGAGTAATGTGATACTCCATGTGAATCTTTACCTGAACCATTGACACATGTCAAAAGGAGATTAGAGACGACACTCTAAAAAGTGTAGAATAACAATATGTTTGTCCAGGTGGACTAGATTGAACTTATGAGTTCGTGAGATTGATAGACTTAACACGTACCATGGGTATATATATACATTTTAACCCTTTGCTGAACGCAAAGGAGGGGAGAGACAGAAACATTATTTGGATTTATATACTTATATTGTCAGATCAATTAAACCTGGATTTATGATGATTTAAGAGTAGGGGATGTTTGTCGTAAAGTGATGTTGTATTCCATTAGTTACCCCCAATAATCTCTTATGGTTTCGTGTGGTCGTGACTGGATATTCTGAGCAAGACATATTGTCCTTTGTGAACCAGACCTTGTATAGGTATGTACGGGTAAAGTTCGGTACGTATATATCAATCAGGTAAGCAAGGGTGTTGTGTCTTCAAAAAGGGACACACAGAGATAGCTATTGTAGCTTTAAAAGCTATGGAATTGGCACGATAGTTGGTGTATTTGGAACCAACTACGAGGCTTTTATGTTCGATGTCAGGTTGTGTAATTGTGATGCAAGACTTGTTGTGATTAGATCCTTCAGGCTGGAAATGATTAATCGTTTATAACGGTTCAATCTAACGAGGTGTATGGTGCCCTTGGCTAGTGTAACCGGTTTGATTATAAGGAAAGATTGAATTTGGGGAAGACATCTTGTGTCGCCATTAATGGTGAAGTCAGATTATGCACTTTACTTAGAAGTTGAGTATCTTGATAACCGATTAACCCGAAACTATGGTGGTATATGAGTGTGAGCATATTGAAATTGATTAGTAGTATAGACTACTTGTTGGATCCCGAAAACCTCATGCAGTTATAGTATTTGTATATCTGATTATCTCTGAATATTGTGATTATCGTAATGATGAAGACCTTTGACAAGCGCTTTAAGTATCCTTGGGAACTGGTGATCTTGATAGATCGGATCGAATCGGTGAGTCCATGTGATTGACTTTTAGTCAAGAGGACTCTTCTGTGTTTCCATGAATGGAACTGTAATAATAAGCTATGAGTAGCTTGGTGTGACCAGGATACTGAGAAGTTGGTATGTCGGTCCGTATGGTACGAAATCAATTGAAAAATCTTAACGTTGAATCGTTACATGTATTATGTTGTGTGATTGTGCAACACAACTTATGTGCTAGACCTAAGTTAGGTCCCATGAAATCCTGCAACTTCTCTTCGGAGAATCTGATAATGAGAATGACTCGTCAAATTTGTGACTTGTCCCAACTATAGGAATCAGTTACTAGGTCAGATTATCAGTAAACCTACGGAGGTGAGGCTGATTAATTCCGCATGTTTCACCAAGTGAGGGTGATGGGAAAACAATGCTGATCGGGAAGTGACAGATGGTTCCTATGGTTTGATGTCAGAGAAATTCCTTCTGGTAACACTACAGAGTGGTGATTAAGTCCGTGTGGTAGTGAAATCACTTAAGGGTATATCGGACGTTCGTGGCATCATCACTAGAACGGTAATCGTATTGCAATTAGTTGCAATTATAGTACGATATTCGGGACGCCGTATCAAGACCGAGTGATAGCCAATACCACATGATGAATTATCGGTACGAAGTGTCAAGTATCAAGTGATAGTAAGTCCACGCTAACGGCATGTAAGTCCACTGGGTAGTAACATCATTGGAAGACATCATGGGCCACGTGGTGGCACTAGTAAGATAGATGTCCCTAGGAGAACATCTTGTGTGATGTGATACACAAACGTTTGGATACTCCCCGTCCTGGTAGGTAGGGCGAATTTCGGGACGAAATTCATTTAAGGAGGGGAGAATGTAACACCTCGTTACTTCCGGTAAATCTGGGGGAAATTTTTTCAATTAATAAACTGGACTTGGTAAGCCCAGTTAGGCCCGTTAGGCTCATTAAGAGAAGTAAGGCCCATCAAAGGCCCAATATGTATACCCGATGTTTGGGTGAGTTGTTAAAAGTATTTTAAGCATTTATTATGTGATCCAAAGTGTTACCGATCCATAAAAGATGAGTTCGAGTGGAACTGGCAGATTATGTGGTTTAATCGATCAACGTGCCGGATAACTAGACGTTATCATAAATATGTTGAGTCGATAAGTTATGACTATGGATATATTAACATGGATGCTAATACATGTTAGAAAGTCCGTTCAGGAGATTACAAGTGAAATGCGTATGTGGAAAAGTTAAATGACGCTTAACGCGTGTATGTTATCGGCAGTGACAAAGAGTTCACTGAGATGAGATTAGGGTATCTGGAGACGCCAAATACTTGATCATTGATGATCTGACTGTTAGAAGGTATAACCGTAGGAATCGGTAAAAGAAACGGTTAAATCGGTAAACGAGATAGTTACGCAACATGAACCAAAAATAACTTATTTAATCATATAAGTTAGCTTCACCAACCCTGTGAGGTTAAGAATATTTTCTGAGTATTCACTGAGAATTACAGTCGTAATGATATACTCGGTTGACATAATGGAGATAAACGGGATTCGCGTATTATACCGCCCGTTAACCGAATATATATCAGAATACATACTATCAGACGATTTAAGTGCTCCGAGAATATTTACAAGGATTTTATATTATTTCAGACATGTCAGGATTTAACGTGGATTATTGTACTACTTTTTCTTTGGCCAAGTACATGAGTGTACTCCTTTTTTTTTAATTGTGTACAACCAGACAAATAAACATACATATTTGTTTGTGTGTTCAAAATAAATTGAGAGAAAGAAGGAAAGAAAGAGAGATGCGTGAGCTCTCCTCCCCTCTTCTTCCGGCGACTATTATCTGGCAGCGACAGCGGAGCACCGGCCGGTCTCCGACCATGGCCGGCGACGGTGACCTACACCAACCTCTCGTTTTTTCCTCCCTCTGTCTCTCTCTGATGCGAGCAACAACAGTAGTGTTGATGCCCTTCTTCCGGTGGCGGCGGCGGCTAGGGTTCCGCCGTGAAGGTAGTGGCGGCGGTCTCCTTATGCACATCGGCGACGACCTCCCTCCATTCCTCTCCTGTCGTCTCTCGATCGGTGCAGCAACAAGAGCAGCGGCAGCTGCGGGTGCGGTGGCGACAGCCGCCTTCCAATAACCCAGTCGCGGAGGCGGCTAGGGTTTAGCCCAGCGACGGCGGCGCCGCCCCTCTTTGCGTTTTCCGGCAGCAGCGACGGTAAGAGTTTTAACCCTCACACTCTATTGATTTTTCCAGTTCATCCTTAAACCCCGATCTATTCATGCATGTTACAGATTCGAGTTTTTATTGAGTTAGATGATTAATGATGGTGATTCACGGCGGTTTAAGGGTTGTCCGACGGCAGCCATGGCCTCCGGCCGCCAGAACAGTATTAGATGATGATGATGATGATGATGATGATGATGATGATGATGATAGTGTGTTTGAGGCTAGACTAGTTGCAGAGGTGTTTTGGGACTCATTTTGTGCATTTTGATAAGGTGTGAGTCAACTCGGTACCGAGTCAACCAAGTCGACTCGGGTCAACAATCTGGTCAACTATTTTGAAGAGTCAAACGCGGTCAAACCAGAAAACCGAGCTTACATTATTGTTTGTGACGAAAAATCTTGCGGAATAGATCACTTATTCAATATTTTTGGAGTCGGTCAAGAAGTCAACCGGGTCAAACCCCGTCAATTCTGGTCAACGTTTTTGAAGGGTCAAACGAGGTTAAATCTGGAAACCGAGCATGGATTATTGTTCGTGGCAAAATTCTACTTGGAATGGACTATTTACTCGTCGAATTCGGAAAAATTTAGCATTATACGGTTAACCGGGTTCGAGTCTGCGTACCGACAGGAAGGTATAACTGTGTCCATTATCTCATTATCGTTATGATGATATTATGTACACGTCGTGTGAGGAACGTTCTGTCAAATAGAAGTATTATTGTATATAAAACGACGATAACAAGAAATATATATATAAAGTGTTTATTACAATTTTATGTGATAAACTTATGATTTCATAATCAACAAAATTATGATCTTATGTTAACAAAGCCTTGATTTTAGAAAAGTTATGATTTTATATAAATCAAAATCAAACAAAGACGGGATATATTATAAACATATAAGTGAACCGATCTTAGAGATTATATACATAAGGTATGATTCTATGAAATAAAAACTATGATTTTCTGCTATAGAATGCTATGATTTCATGTGAGATAAAAACTTATCATTTTATGTAAGTTCACATAAATAAGATATGTCTTTTTTGTTAATAGAAGTTATGATTTCATGTAAACTACAAAACGGATAAATATATATACAAAACCTATGATTTTATGTGAAGTAATATTATGAATTATTATTAACAATTCATGATTTCATGTGAACTATAAGATGGATAGATATATATATAAAATCTATGATTTCATGTAAATAATATCATGATTTTATGTGAAATAGGAACAAGTAAACTCATGCATAAAAACTATGATTTTATGTGAAACGTAAATAGATACATCTATATCTAAAAGCTATGATTTTATGTAAATCATAATTAATAGATTGATATATACATAAGTTATGATTTTATATAACCCTTGAAGTATTATAAAACATAACCCGATCGAGACTCGAGTGATATCGTTTAATTTAGATAATCTGTCAAACAGGCCACACGACCTTAATGTCACTAAAGGCATACGATCGTGTTCGGCAGGAACTGTTTATTTAGAGATTGACAGATCAATTACGATCGTAACCGGGTTTAGGCCATACGACTGTATTGGGACATCCAGTTGTATTGGGACCTCAACCTACGGACGTATCGTATCGTTTAAGGCACGGAGCACAACCGAGCCTAACCAGTATTAACACTGTGTTAAATTTAAGTGTACCAATACTTGTTTAGGTCAGTGGATTCTCCAAACTTAACATGACGTTAAGCTTTGTCTAGGCATTGCATCTGTGACATCTGTGGATTTACGCAATCCTATCCGTGTGACTTTGTATTCCGAAGATCTGTGAGTTCTCTGATTTCCCTCATGTTATTTAACTGTTTGATATAATACTTCTGTTCTGATGTATCTGTTATATTTGTTATGAATATCTTGTCGAACACTGTGAGTCAGAATGCCCTGTGTGGGTCATTAGAGACTTTCTGGTCATTAAGGTTGAGACCACTAGGCATATAAGGGATTATAGCGGCCGTTATAGTTGAACGATCCATATTCACCCAGATCCTCTAGTATTAAATTACTAGGGGGATTATGTACTTATATGTTGAACTGAAAAATCTACTCGCAGAGGGTGTACGGATACGCGCAACATGCCCGTAGAGTATCTGAGTGTTCACCTTGGGTGCGATCTGATAATTCATAACAGGCATATGTATTTGAAAACTGTTAATGTGATGATGGTAGTTAAGACTCACCAACAACGTTTGTTGTTGACTCTGTGTTGACTTATGTTGCAGGTAAGTGTGTGCAGGTGATGATGTATTTGTACAGAAACGTTGGGGGTACTAGTTGTGGCTATCTTTTAGAGCTTGTACAATTTAACTAATGTACGTCTGTTGTTCAGTGCATGTTATGACTACAATTCCTTGATATATGTATCATTTGTTTGTTCAGTCCTGGGTCTATCCGGGGCTACCGATTCCATTAGGTCGGCTAGGAGGTGCTTAGTACATCCTCGGTCAGACTCGATCTAAGGTTTCTCTGTGAGGACTGGACGTCCGTGTTTGTTGTATGTTTTATTCTGTTGTTGGTGCCTAGTAAACTGATACGGACAGCCAGTCCCACACCCTCCCCCGCACCTGGCAGGGGGCGACGGAGGGGGGTGTTACATCCGAACTGCCAGTTCGCTGATCCACTTCGGATCCAGTTCGTGTGGCAGCTTGGTTTTTTCTTGTTCTTCACGTCGTCTTATTCAGATACTTCACACGATGCACATATTATGTACCAACAAACTCCCCCTCGACTTGTGCAGTATCTGTTCACCAATTAGAACATATTCTTCAAACAAACTCCCCCTCAACTTGATGGTAGTTTGATCTTTGAATACTTTGACGATGCACAGTGTGTTTCTCTCTTTATCAACAGCTTCAGAAGACTTGAAGTTGTGATAATTTCCTTCACTTAACAACCTGTTCAATCATAAATAATCTCGGCGCAAACCATCTCTTTGAGACTCCAAGATATGTTTAAAACTTTAATTTGTATCATCTGTTGATCAGATCTAAAACAAAACGGAAATAAAATCTTTTTGACTTTTAGAAAGTTTATATCAAAACAAACCAAAAATCTTTTTGATTTTTCAAACTTATGTTAAAGCACACCGAAAATATTTTTGAAACTTTCAGAAATGAAATGAAATTACAATACAGAATCAAACTCTATTTTTGGTATGAGAAAGATCACTATCTGGGATCATATTGAGCATAACGCACTGAACTACACTTCAATTTCAACTAATTGAAGCACAAAAGTCATGTTGATTGCTGGTATAATTTGTCCATCTTAAACTCAGGCAGAATCACTCCTTTGGTTGAGATACTTGGATGAAAGCAGATACCTGACCCTGGATGCATGAAGCCAGGGATGTGATTCTCCTAAGTTAGAGACTGGCCATCTCTCCTCCGTTTAAGATATCTAGCATACCTTCTAAGGTTTGAGAGGATATCACCTCTCCTACGTTTGGGTAAACGCCTGTAGCGCATGACCCTCTCCTGTAGCGCACGTTAACCCACATATTGGACCCAGGATTATGGGATCGACCTGTGTTAACAGCATGGGCGACAACCTCATGATCTATAGACATATAGGGGTTCCTTAAGGTTTTTGGTGTTTTCACACCAACATAAGACACACGAGGCAATACCCTAGTTCGTCGGCTCGACTCGAGGTAGACCCTAGAATTCGCTAGTACAGCACCGAGCATGGCCCCAGTTCGCCGGATCGGCACCGGGTTTAACCCCAGGATTTTTAGGCTTGACCCCAGGATTAAGGTCTTTTCCCCCTTTCAAATCTCGTTGTCCTTAGTTGCATTCAGGGAAGTTGTTGCTTGTGTTTCCATATATTTCCATTAAACCTTGGATTTTTAACAACAAGCTTTATTTACGAAAACTTTACATCCAGGGCACCATACCTCACAAACGAATCTGGTTACTTGATTTAGTTACATAATTTTTTACCAAAACATCGGTGCTATAGACCAAGCTGAAGATGGCCAAGGAGGCCAAGGATGTGGGTCACACCTGCGCCAACTAGACTGTGCCACTGTGGCTCAAACAGTTGCGTGCCATGGGTGGTGTAGTTCCCTAAGGGTACGAGAATGCTGAGATGATCCTGCCTGCTGGTGTATCCGGATCTGGGACTGGAAAAGAGCAGCCGTTGGCCGAGGATGCTGGGGACGAGAAGGGTGCTGGTGAAGAAGCCGTGTGTTTTGGT
>JBCNJP010003628.1:0-10000 GCA_039602395.1 Deinandra increscens subsp. villosa | reverse complement strand
CATTACCTATAAGCCCGAGTTCTTCACATGCGGCGCGGAAGGTGGGCATGAGAACACCGCCAACAGTCCTTATGTCATTAAATGAGCGGCATCCAATCTGTTGATTAAGCAGCATGCGCAGAAAGAACAGCTCTCCACTTGCAGGGTGGATGTATACGACTCTTCCAATTGCAGGCTGTCTTTTTGTCACGCGACGCATCCAATGCTTACCATCTACCACCCATTTATATTCAGCAAGGTAGTCGATGTAACGTAGGTGCCGACCTGAAGGATCCATACTGTTGTTTCTAAGCCATTCTGTTAGAGTTGTCCTACCAGAATTAGGATTGTTAACCACCTGCTCTAATAGATTATCATCACGAAACGTGATGTTCTGCTTTCCCTCTAGATGAACCGCAAGCGCCTGAACCGCTGGATTTCTACAATGTATGCGAAATCTGAATATTCTCCACGCAGCCTCATGCGGGCATATGAACCTGCCGTCAACGAAGTTCTTAATCTCGTCAATTACAGGTAACTCCTTATTCTCCACCGCTGGGCCGCTCGAAACAGCAGATGATACAGAATATTTGATCCGGTCGGTCCCTTTTGAAATGTACTTAAATAAATACTTGATGAGCATGCTCCACCCGCAGTACTCAACATTTATATGGGCATGGAAGCGTAGGCACAACTTCTTGTTGTAAGGAACAACATACTGGTTGTCAACCGAAAAACCATTCTTGGACACGGTTGGCCCATCAGCCGGCCTCCTATAATAAACATGACCCTTTTTATCAAACCGTGTCAACGGCTCATGCTTCATCGGATAATGCTTTGAGCATTTCTCATCTTGCATGCATGGTGCAGAGAGATGAGCTGGACCGCAAGGGCCGTGTATCATCGACTCTGTTATAATGGCATAAAGAGTAGGTTCTGTTGACTGGTCCGGCACCTCAGCAGATATATACTGATCAACCTGGTCGGGAGTAGTTATCCTAAATGGATCGGTAACCCAAAGCAAGGTATGACAGTGCGGCAGGCCTCTCTTTTGAAATTCAATCGTGTACAGATCTATAAGACATGTAAGATCAGTTAGTAAATGGCACAGGTATGATACGTGTGCCGAACGTATAACAAAACAGGCGAGCACCAACCTGCTGCAACGGCTCCAAACGGTTTTTCCTCTTTCAGAAAGCACATAAAAGCATCAACCTTCATTCTGAAAACCCGCGCAATAATATCAGCACGATCCTGTGCCGTCAAGAGTGGGCCCGCCTCCTCAAGATGCCTCGTAATCTCAGGCCATTTAACGTTGCAGGTGAAGGTTATGAAGTACTGGGGATTTCCATGCACACGGCATATTGCCAACGCATCTTGATAGTGCTTGTACATGTAGCGAGGGCCTCCTGTAAAAGACGAAGGTAAAAGAATACGTCTGCCGATGCCACAGCCCTCTGTATCGCCCCTAGACATTGCATCATGGATACCGCTGAGGAACTCGCTACGTAAGCTACTTTGGTTAGACTGGATGTAGTCAAGCCTGTTCCGTTCAATAGCAATGTAAGCGTCCACTAAGTACTGCTGGAACAGGCGACCAGTGATGTGTTGCAAACACATCCGATTTTCCTAAGTCTTTTGTTATGTATTTGAGTCCATTTGAGTCAGTTTCCATTTGTTTTAAGTGCTTTTAGTTAAGTTTGAGTCCTTGTGTCCTTTTTATTATTTTTATTTGAGTTTTGTAGGTTTTTAATAAAGTCCCGAGCCAAATTGAGAATTGAGAAAAAAGTGCTGAAGAAGTAGTTCCAGGCGTATCGCCTGGAACTTTATCACTGGCAAGCGATACGCGCGTGGAAAGGAAAGTCAACGGGGGTTAAGTCGGTTTGACCGACTGTTTTGTCGCGGCATGGGCAGTAGGCGTATCGCCTACAGAAGACACACTTCCAAGCGATACGCTTGGAAGTCTAAAACCCGCAAAAAGAGGTTTCGACATATAAAATCGATTTTAGGGTTTAGTTTCGTAATTCTTCGACTTCCAGGCGATTTTCAGAGCGACCAGAGGCGAATTTCAGAGGAGAAGGGAGCTGAGATCAAGGAGAATCATCGGAAGACCAAGATTTCATCACCATACGCTATCCGGTTCTTTCGGTTTCTTTGTTTTCAATCATTACTATCATGTTTTTAAATCGAGTTTCATACTTTAGTATTTTTATTGTTCAGAATATGATTGTAGGCTAAACTTATTATGCCATCTAGACCGTTTGATGAGTAATTGATGTTTTGACTTTATTCTCGGCTTTGATTGATTGATTGATGTTACGGTTCTATTCAATTCCATTGATTATCATGTTGTGATGCTTATGTGTGTTATGATCAGATTGTTAATCGATTGTTAATGCTTAATTTACCCGCGAATGTCTTTCGGTTTAGGTAGATTAACTAAAGTAGTTAACTTTAGGGTTGATTGCTAAAGTATAGTTTAGGGTTACCTTGAACTATTGCATTTTCGGTTGGTTGATTATTTGATTGTAATGTGCTGCTAAACTGAAGACTTAAAAGGTATAGGTTTAACGGGTAGTTGGGTTGGTTAAGGTCTTGGGGTTGCGTTGTCTCAAAAGGAAGCGTCCTAGGGTTTTGTCTAGCTTGCTAGTCCGTGTCATTCGTGGTAGTTATTGGTAGCTCCGGTTAGTCTAGGTGCATCTTAGGTATATCCGAGGGTGGCTAGGATAATTGAAGTGGGATGGACTTAAAAGGTGAACCCTTGTTCGAGCGTTAGAATCGTTGCCTAGGAAGGACTTAAAAGGTGAACTAGCGACCATCAGATTAGTCAGAGCCGAGGTAAAGTTAAGTGTCAATTGCGAGTCTAGGTCTAGGTGGTATATCTCTCCCTCATCTGAATTTCCCTGAAGGTTTCCTGTGATTGTTTGTTTGTGCGTTGATTAGTTAATTTAGTTAAATCCCAAATCAATTCAAAAACCCAAACCAAATTTACTCAGTATTTCCATTTCATAGGTCTAGGTTAAGTTTTGTTTTCATAGTGTCCTAGGTTCGATAATCCGGTCTTGCCTTAGCTTTACTATAATCCGACAGGTTCACTCTTACGACGCTGGTGAGAATCCGAAATTCGGTTTCCCGATGGCGTTTATTTCCACTATGCTGGCGTGTACTGTAATTGAGTTCGGAGAGACGCTACCGAGAGAGTTGAGAAATGTGTTGGTGGCGATACGCTGGTCGACGGATTATTTGCTAAAAAAGGGTGGCGCAACCTGACCGGATTTATGTTCTTGGTGGTGGTGGTCATTGAGTCCGATTGATGATGGCGGTCATGTTACACTTCAGGCCATGAATCATTAAATAAATAAGTTATGCAATATGGACTGAGGGTTATGCAATCGAAAAGGGTGATGATGGTGCAATCGAAAACGAAAACCATGAACTGGGGATACCGGAATGAAGAAAGAAATGGGGATGATGATGATGTAGGAGATGGGCCCATGAATTCCACTTGTAATTATTTGTAATTTATTTTAAAGAGAAGGGTACAACAGTCTTTTTAAATAAGGTTAACATATTTTTTTAACAGAAGTTAGTCATAGGGATCAAATCCGTGACGTTTTAACAAAAGGTTGGGACAATATCCGTAATTTTTTAAAAAGTAAGAACGATAGGTGAAATTCGTGCAAACCATAGGGACAAAATCTGTAATTTACTATTTTTAAAAAGGTTATAGGTAACATGAAGTGAACTCAAATTAAGAGATAACAAACAACTATAATATCCGATGGATTCAATTGAACAAGTAACCAGAAGAAGGGGATGAGAATACAGAAATGCAGAAAGTAAGTTGAGAAGAGAACACACACAAATTCAAGTATCTTCTTGCCCTAGCCTCTCTTCCTCTATTTCCTTATAACATGTGGCATCTCAAACCCATTAATCTTGTTGGGCCTTATAGTAACTTTTGAATTGGGTTATTTGGTTGGACCCTTTTTGGTGTTGTATTAGAAGTTGGGCCGGGTCATTATAATCATAACATAACATCTACTTACCTAATAAATAATTACAAACTAGTACACTTGTCATTGCCACATTACACCTCATAAATAATTTCCCGCCTAAATCTACGTTCTTAATAAAATAATTTTTCTTTGTTGAAAATTATATTCAAATTCTAATTATGATATATTTTTATTTATTTATCTTTATGTATTAATGGAAACCATATACTAATTTAATCTTATTTTTATTTAAAGTTTGTTCTTTTAAAAACACAGTTATTATATTCATTTGAATAAATGTTTTAAAAATTTATTAAAATACTAATAAACCCTTATTCAATATGTTTTAAAATATAATGGAACTAAACTTTACTAAATAATTTAATTACTAAATATATCTAATATTTTGTTCTAGATTTAATCAACGTTGTAGGCAATACTCTTCAGAGAGAAATTATAAACATCCAAAATCACATTCATAAGATCTAATTTAAGTATAAGTTTTCCGTTGTATACAAAGGTAACTTTTTTTCTTAAAAAAAAATAAATATTTTTTATTATAATGTAGATTTTGCCATCACCAATTAAACTATGTTCATTATAATTTTAATGAAACCTTATATTGACCTAATTTTCAATGAAAGCTTAAGGTCTTAAGTTTGACAAATCATCAATCAAACTCAGTCATATTCAGAGTTGGATTGTTTTCTAAATTTTTTTTAAGCATGATCATCTTAATGTTGCATTATCTAAAGATACAATTAGACTCTAGACACACTCAAAATAATGTTTGTTTATAAAGATGCTAAACTCGTCAATACCTTATTATGAATTATAATTGTAAATTTTATTTTTCATTATTTAATGTAATACAATACGTAACTCAAATAATAAAAACATTATACATGAATTATCAATTATATATATACTAATTAGTCGGCCCGTATAATATACGGGTTCTATCCTAGTATGTTATAAATAAAATGTTTGTTGGAACGATAAAATAGATTGGTGAATTGTTATAGTGGTGATTGATTCTTTTTTAAAATAAAGGGGCATTCACATATATACCTTTACTAAGTCATTTTATTACATATATACCCAAGCCTAAACCTTAATTACATATATCCCTTTCTAAGCCATATATATTACATATTTACCCAATTCATTTTTAAAAAACTTATTAAATAACTATTATACCCTTAATAAATATTTACATATTTTACCCTTTTAATATCATTAACTACATATTAATTAAAAAAATAACTATAGTAACTCTCATCACTTACTATCATCACTTACTTAGTCAATAAAGGAGCTAAAACAAATATGGATTAAAAATGGAAGAATCTGTATTTATATATAGAACCAAAACTAAAGCTACTGTTTCAACAAATTTATTGCGAGAACCAATATACAATTCCAACCAACAAAAATATAACTAAACATAAAACTTTATTTAGTTATATTAGTGTCCATTGTTTCAATCTTCGAGAAAAGAAAATCCAACAAAAAAACTAGAACCAAACATAAAA
The DNA here is from genome assembly GCA_039602395.1 of Deinandra increscens subsp. villosa. Classification (NCBI taxonomy): domain Eukaryota; kingdom Viridiplantae; phylum Streptophyta; class Magnoliopsida; order Asterales; family Asteraceae; genus Deinandra; species Deinandra increscens. The sequence goes on along the minus strand of JBCNJP010003628.1, from coordinate 4,488 downwards.
CTTTAAAATTGGGAGAACCCATATGCTTCGGTTGAACATCGAAAAAAAAGGCAGAAACTATGTGTACCTGTAAAAAAAATCGATACACCTAATGTTTCTGTAGAAGATCGAAGAAAAACAAATCCCGAGGGTGTTGGAGAAGGAGAAGGAAGCGTCATGTAATTAATCTTCTATGTTATAAATTTTTTATTTGTTTCTAAAATAGAGAAGGGTACATGGGTAATTTCATAAGGGGAAGAAGATATATGTAATTAAAGTTTATGCTTGGGTAAATATGTAATAAAGTACTTTAGCAAGGAGATATATGTAAAAACCCCTAAAATAGGGATAAAGGTCTCATGTTCGAATCCAATCGATGTTTTTTTTTTCTTTCTCATTTTTCTTGCTTCTTTTTTTAATTATTTAACACGTTGTTTATATGTTTCATGTTTTCTTTTATTTTGATTTTTAATTCGACAGCTTCTTTTGAATGTTTTTTTTTCTTTTGACACACTTTAATTTTTAGATCAAATTCACTTAATAGATTTCGGCATAATTTTTAATTGAAATAACCAATTTTACTTGTTAGGAAAAAAAAACTTGAATTGGTTAATAAATTGACTATATTCTTAGTGATTTTCATGAAAAAATAAAAAAAAAAAAAAAAAACTGAAAGTTAAAACTCTTTTAAGTTTCGAAAAAGGGCCTTAAAATTTTACTTCGCGCCGCCCTGAAAATACAATGGGAATACGTACATATGAGTAACATGGCAGGTGGTATTAGTTTCAAAAGAGCAATCGCAGCCAACACTTGATCTCCAATTCCCTTCGCGACTGCACGGATCCTTGTCAAAATTCCATTCCCTTCTCCCCGCAAGCCCTAGCTTTTGCCAAATTTCCTTCACTACATTCACTGCATCAGTTCACACACAAAAAACTACTCTTAACTGACGAAGCTTGAAAGAAAACCCTGATGGAGCGGGGCTTAAAAATTCTATCGAGGTACCAATACTCAATACATATGAATTTTTATACATAAAATCCCGAAAATAGACACTTCTGTCGATAAAACCTTCCCTTATAACCTTCGCCAATTTAACGAGTTAATCCTTCCATCATGGGAAACTAAATAATCAGTGAAAATAGAAAATGAGCACTTACCTTCTTGTTGATCGAGCTTTGCCAATTGTGTGAATGCAAAACTCGGGTACAAAATCAAGAAGAATGCGAAGAAAAACAGCTTCTTCATGATGCCGTTTGTTGAATGCTCGAGTAAAACACCTCCGGTTTTGGATTGTTCATCTTATATATAAGGAGAAAAGGAAAGTGCCAACGACGACAACTGCCAAAACAGAAATAATTAATTGTGGCGGCGGTGATGGAGATGAAGGTTGGTTTGGGCCCTTGAAGCAGCCCATGTTTTGTTGAAAAGAGGTGATCTTGTATTCGGACCATCTATTTTTTTACTTCTCTTTCAAACATACAGAGTACTAAACATTATAAACTGTTCATGAACCGTTTGATGGATGTTCGTTTTTGTTTGTTTGTTTAATAAATGAATGAACATGAACACATATCATTCGTTTAGTTAAACAAACGAACATGAATAAATGTCGCATTCGTTCATTTGTGTTCGTGCACTTTCGGAGGTGTTCGTTAAAACTTTACTTTAGAACTTACATCTTTGTGAGTTATTATGGGATAATTATTTATATGGTTATTAGTTCTAACTTATACATTGTTTTGGAAAATTATATTTATATTATTTTTATGTTAAGTGCTTAAATATATATATATGCATATATAGGGTAAGGTTCATGTGAAAACAACATTTATTGTGAAAACACGAAAACAAATATTAAAACCTCTATAACTTTTTCATACGTTAATAATTTTTAAAAAAATTTGCACCAAAATCCTTAAAATTATGTTATCTTTAGTTCTGGAAAAAATTAAAAAAAAATTAAGTTTTTTTTTAAATTATTATTGCACAGGTGCAATAATTTTTTTATTATTATTATTGCACATATGCAATAATATTAAAACCTTTATAACTTTTTCATATGTTAAAATTTTTTTATAAAAAATTGCACTATAAATCTTATAATTCTGTTATCTTTAATTCTGGAGAAAATTAAAAAAAAATCAATGTTTTTTTTATTTTTTTATTATTGCACATGTGCAATAAAAAACTATTATTGCACATATGCAATAATATTAAAACCTCTATAACTTTTTTCATACGTTAATATTTTTGATAAAAAAATTGCACCATAAGTCTTATAATTCTGTTATCTTTAATTCTCGAAAAAATAAAAAAAAATTAACGTTCTTTTTGTTAATATTGCACATGTGTAATATAATTAATGCGTATTATTGCACATGTGCAATAATAAAAAAATCACGAAATTTTAAATGTTTAATTTTTTTCCAAGAATTAAAGGTGATATAATTTTAAGACTTTTGGTGCAAATTTTTTAAAAAAATATTAACATATGAAGAAGTTATAGAGGTTTTAATATTTGTTTTCGTGTTTTCGCAATAACATCTTGTTTTTATTTGATCCTTACCCTCTTGAGTGGAGGAAACCGTGGAAGCACTTTTTAATCAAGGATAAATTGGGGTTAAAAATCCATTTTTTTTTCAATTTTTTTTGGTGTTTTCCTAGATTATAGGTTACTCTTAGATGGAAAAACATAAAAAAACGCCGAGTAGTTTTTTTTTTAAAAAAATATCAAAAAATGTCTTGTAACGTAACATTTCGCTGTTTATAAATACAGTAAATGTTACATATGTAACATTTATGAATTGTGTTAGGATTTAGTTAGGATTTATGTTAAACTGACAAATTGTGGATTGTGGAATATGGATTGTCAATTGTTTTTGTGGATTATATTTGAGGAATTATTTTTGTGGATTAGCTTTGAGGAATTGAGGTTTGTCAAATTGTGGAAGTGTGTCAACTACTCGATTACTAATTGTGGGTTGTTTTTATGGATTAGATTTTATCTGGTAGACCACCTATTGTTAGCTATCACCCTAATCGATTAGATGAAATAAGAAGAGCATACCTTGTTTAAAAAGCTTATCAACCACGAACTCATTAATTTAAATGGACAAACTATCCGGGTGGCCGGAGACGTTTCCATTTTAACCTTCCCCTATATATATATATATATATATATATATATATATATATATATATATACAGGGAGGTTCATTTTAGAACCATTCTGAGCCACTAGTTATATATAAGGAAATCTCCCCCCCCCCCCCTCCTCTAAAAAATGAATGGCTTAGAACGGTTCTCAAAAGTTCTCAAACAAAAAGTAATCAACTTATCCTAACCCGAGAGAGAGAGAGAGAGAGAGAGAGAGAGAGAGAGAGAGAGAGAGAGAGAGAGAGAGAGAGAGAGAGAGATGTGAAGTTATAGACGTTTTAATATTGGTTTTATACACTGCTTCATGGTGTCATGGACAACACAATCAAGAAGATGAAGGACAAAAAGTCTATTGTGGAGGAGATCATGAAGTTCTAGGTATCCCTTCTTGGTTTTGGTTTTGGTTTTGCTGTTTTTTTGTGGTTTTTTTTTTTTTTTTTGGCGAAGGTTTTTATATTTTTTGTGAAGCATTTATGATCCCACCTGATCGGTGTTGTAACTGATCACACCCGACCTTTTGCATATATAAAATATATCTGTTTTGCATGTGTATATAGATGTTCATTGTGTGATGATGTGCTAAAACAAATTACTATCAACCGTTGAAGCAAAGTGAGTCATTAGGTAGTCATTTTAAGGTAAAGGGTTGATGAACAAGAATATTTTACTATTTGCGTTATATTCACCTAACTTTTGCGTTGCTTTTCGTTGTTGAATTATTTCAAGTTAACTGTTACGTTATTTTTAAGAGTTGGGTTATTTTTTTTTATCAAAAATCAATTAAGTTGTTTACTCTAGTGACAAGACAAACTCAAAAAGTTTAAAAGTGATAATAATGCAAGTGTTTAACTGAAATAGCGCAAGTCATAAATTAAAAAGAAGCAAGTTTTTCAAAGAATGGTAAATACTGAAAGCATATAAATTATTAAAAATAACACTTGCGTCATTATTTGAAATAGTTGCGTTATTATTAAATTCTATTTTATTATAGCTTTAATGTTTTTACACCAAACAATTCTATTTTATAACAGCGTTATTGTTATATTCTATTTGAAATAGTTGTGTTATTGTTGAATTCTATTTTCTTATAGTTAAATAACACATATATACTTATAATCTATTGCGTGATAATGTGATATCTGAAATCACTCTAAATGTTTTTTTTTCTTTGAAAGACGAGAGTACCCTTTTTTAAAAAAACGGATAAAATAAGTAATAGCGAAGAGAGATATTGTGTTTTTTAGATGCGCTGAATTGATGAGAATCAAGGGTTATGCCGCCTTCGCACACTTCACATCGGAAACCCTCTTTTGTACAATAACTTCCCTCTATATATATGCAGGGGAAGGA
>JBCNJP010003626.1:0-20309 GCA_039602395.1 Deinandra increscens subsp. villosa | reverse complement strand
GCTGAACAAGCTGCTGAGATTCAAAGGCTTAAGGAGCTGTTGAACAAATCAAAAGAAGTAACCCAGCTCAGTGACAAGCCTGACAGTGGTGATACTGGTAATAAAGGTTCTGAGCAACCAGAAGAACAACCGTCAACTCGTCAAGGAACTGATAGCGCTAATTTTCCATCGGGGAAAGAATCTAAAGGAGATCTTGACTCCACAAGTTCCTTAAACGATAGTGACTTCGATGTTGATGATGATACAGTATTTGAAGGAAATGAGCCTAACATGACTGATGATGAAGAATCTTTTGTAAACAGTCTACTTCATGATGAGCCAGTTGATGAAATCCTGGACTCACTCAAGAAACTGGCTCCATTGCCAGAAAACTTGAAGCTGCCAAGGTTTGCACCAGCTCTCAAAGCCATTGAAGGTTCATCCAGTTCGGAACCAGTAGAATCAGAGTTAGACAATCCTCTTCAACTTGCAATCGTACCTTCTGGGCAAGATATCACTAATTCATCATCTGCTATTGTCTCTGTAAGTGAAGGTGTCCGTAGATTTCACGTCGACTCGACCTTCTTGGACTTTTCCATGGCAGACTTTCGTGAGTATTATGCTGAAAAGTTATACACGAGAAGAAATTCATGTGGAATACTCATTGAAACCATTGAGGATGATAGTGAAACAACCTATGAAGAGTTTCCTTACACGGTTGATTTCAGTAATGTGGAAGATATGAATGAGTTGGAACAAAGGCTAAATGTTCTAGTCAATCAAGCTAACCCACTGAACTACATCGATCTGGATATGATTGAAAGTGAAGATGAAGAAGATGAAGTTCCTATTCCTACTCCAATTCAAGTGAAAATGGAGGTAGATGATGGAGTATTTGTAAACGTCACTCTGCCAACTGGTATGCCAACTGATGAAATCCCTGCTATTGACTCTTCTCCTCATGTTACTAGCTCTATTCCTGAAGATGCTGAAGTTATTAATCTTGAAGAAGCTGCTACTCCAACCCTCTCTCAAGCCAATCCTGAGGTTTCTGCTGAACAAGCTCCAACTGTTCAAATCTATTTAGCTCCATTCCATCCTGCCTTCCTTCCCATGTTTCCTGATGAAGACGTGACCACGGTAACTCAGGAACCTTCTATCTCTGAACAACCTGGTCCCTCGGCCACAGACAAAGGAAAAAGGATTCTTACACAAGAAGAAATTGAAGCTGAAGTGTTAAGAAAGGAAGCTGAAAAAGACAGATCACGTAGAGCTCTTATTGCAGAAGCACTTGAAGAAGAAAATAGGGTGGCCAGAGAAAGAGAAGAAGCTTTAAAGAGATATGAATCTGATCATCCTCCAGCTGTTGTTTATGGAAAGGGTTCAAATTCTTTACCTGAAAAATCAGCACCTTCCAACGACAAAGAACCGACCATCCGCATCGTCACTAATCTGGAAGGAACAGACGTTGATGAGGATGATGTGTCAGAAACTGCTCAGATGGTGAGGACTCTTATGAAAGACAGGATTCCTCTGGAATACCTTCTTAAACTTACCGATCTTGAGCTAACCAAGTTGTATACTGACGAAGAGAGATTGAATGCTAATCTCCCTCGTACTGATGAAGCTGAAATAATTCCTGAATCTCTGGTTGATCCTATGTCAGATCCATTTGCTGACTCCGACAGGACATTTGTTTTTGCACCAGTCAGAGATCATCTTTCCGATCTTGTTCTTGATATGGGAAAGTCTTTCATTCCTGAAGATCCTGCTGATAATCTGCTTGAACCAGACTCCGTTGAGTATATTATTGCTACTACCAACCGGATGAACTTTGAAGCGCTCCGCAACTATCTCAAGTTCAAAAATGTGGAGAGAAAGTCTTGGATTCATAAGAAGACTCCTGGACTTCGCAAATTTGTCATTGAGTATAGGCAGACAGAGAGGCTCGCCAAGTTGGAGCAGATTAGACTTAAGGAGCAGGAGAGAGCTGAAGCGATTGAAAGGAACAAAAATCCACCTATTTATGATGACTGGGTGAGGATGGCTCCAAATTCTAAATCAATGCTGAGATTCACTGCCAAGAATTTGAGAAAAATGCCAGCCAATCCAAATGTTAATCATGGAATGAAAATTCTGGGTTGGAAATTTGATGAAGCTTTCGATGCTTTTATTGTGAAGAGACGGAATGGTTATGTTCAATTCTTCGCTGACTTCAAAGCTCTTACAAGCCTATTCTCATGGGAATTGAAGCAGCTCAAATACCTGGATTTGGTGAATCATACGAAACACAGCAAAGGTATTAGAGCTGAGCATCTGATTAAATCAGCCTATGATGATAAAGTATTCAATCTGAATCCTGAGGAAGAAAGAAGAGCTCAGATAGCTGAAGAGAAGAAGAGACTCCGTGCTCCACATAAAGGTATTTTCAAGAACATTGGTGATAAGATAAATGTCAAATGGATCCCAGGGAATCAGAAGAAATTTCCCATTATCAGCTGGTATTACAATGGGATGACACATGAGTTAGTGATTGAAAGGGAAGGTGCGGAGGCCATCAGATTGTTTGCAGCCATTGAATTACGATTATTGTCAAGATCTTACATCAAAATCATCTATTACCAGAAAATGCGTACCATTCCTTCTCAGCTGAAACTATACGAGTGCTATGATGCCAACTACTTCCTGATGTTTCTAAATTGGTGGCGTCATCAGCTTGCCGTTAAAGGTTGGTTCAAGCTTGATGAAGAGATGTTGAGGAATGCTAACTGCTGGTTGATGGAAGACAATGGTTCAAGTGTGGCTCTTGACAAGGCAAAAAGATTAGTCGAGTTTAACAACTACAATGACTTGAAGAAACTAGTATGGCAAGACCTCTGGAGGCTCTATGATCTGGGGATTCATGTCCTTTCAGACAAACACAAAGAAGCGGCCAGAGAAAACTGGAGGTTCCTGCTCAAGTTGATTGGTCAAGATGGTTAAAGCTCAAGAGGTTTGCATTGCCAACATGGGTGGAAATTGTTAGAACTTATTTATGTTGGCAACACAAACTATTTATCTTTTTGGTGATTAATTGTAATTTGACTTTGGTTTGTACTTAACTTTGAACATGTACTTTGTTATCATTGATTATGTCTATGTATGATGTTTTGACTAAGTGTTAGCGTACTTGTGTTTTTCTTCTTAGCGAACTTCTTGTATGTTGAACTTAGCGGACTTGATTTACTCTTAGCGAACTTGTCATTGTACTTAGCGTACTTGTTTGTTAACTGTCCTAGCGAACTTGTTTTTACTCCTAGCGAACTTGATTTGTTCCTAGCGAACTTGTCTTGTTCCTAGCGAACTTGAACTGTTCCTAGCGTACTTAAGTTGTGCTTAGCGTACTTGTTAGCGGACTTGTTTGTGTTTAGCGAACTTGTTAGCGGACTTGTTTGTGTTTAGCGAACTTGTTAGCGGACTTGTTTGTGTTTAGCGAACTTGTTAGCGGACTTGTTAATGCTTAGCGTACTTGTTAGCGAACTTGTTTAATTCTTAGCGTACTTCTTATATCCTTAGCGTACTTCATATTCTGTTAGAATATTTTGCTGAATTCTAGGTAATGATTGGTTGTTGTCAAACATTCTATTTGTCCCAGGCTCTCTTGTAGTATAAATACCAAAGTGAAAACCCTAATACGTGTTCCTCCTGGTCTATTCTTCAAGAGAGCCTTTGTGTGTGTGTTCTTGGTGTATTTTGTGTGTGTTCTTGAGCTTTAGAGATCTATGGGGTGAAATCAACCAAGATTGATCATCACACTTGTTTTCCGCACCTGTGTGATGAATCAAATGAGAACATTGTGCTCAAATCAGGTCCTAACACCTTATGTACTGCCATGTTTCAGAACATGCGAAGAACCAAGTCAAAGCATCAATACTGGGTGAATATCAAGACCCAATATGTATCTCAGGTCAGAGGATACAAATGATATTCTCCTTTACTCAAGCTTGACTTATGATCAATCAATTAAGATTCCATGGGGTAAGTCTTGAGAGCGGGCCGTCCAATATTTGTCTCCCACAAATATCTATGAACTCTCTGGTAGCAATCCATTGCTCCATAGTTCATACCTTATGAATATCCACCAATCCAAGTTCATGAATAGTCTTACCTTCATATTTGTTCCCACAAATATGATCGACTACGGACATTTAGAATAAGTAACTTATTGCACGGTATTTTAAACATGCACAAAAGGAAACACGTACACAATTTTAAATGAAATCCCACATTCATATAAAAGTGTCAAAATAACAATTGTTCCGATATCCAAATATAAAAATAAATCATATCCAATCACTAGAATGTCGAAGTCCCATGGCACAAACATGACCCTCATGCTTTGGGCGTTTCTAGGAGCTTCGTGAGTGGATCGGCGACGTTGTCGTCGGTGTGAACTTTGCGAATACATATCTTTCCCTTTGCAACTTCATCCCTTATGTAGTTGAATCTCCGCTCGATGTGCCTTACCTTTTGATGATCACGAGGTTCCTTGATTTGAGCAATCGCTCCCTCGTTATCACAAAGGATCTCTAGGGGTCCTTGAATGGTAGGAACAACCCCTAGTTCGGCAATAAATTTCTTCAACCATGCGGCTTCTTGCGCGACCAAAGATGCGGCGATGTATTCTGATTCCGTAGTGGAAAATGCAACCACATCTTTCTTTGAGCTCTTCCAAGAGATCCGCCCCTCCATTCAAAATGAAGATATGTTGGAACAAAAATTTATGTGACTGACGCCATCAAATCTGTTTACCGAAGCATTCGACTGAAGAATCCATGTGAATCGATTTAGAGACACGGGTTGTGATGCTCGAGGCTTGCAGTTTGGACCGAAGACCGTTTTCTGGAAAAGTCAACCGTTCGGGTCAACGGTCAACGTAAAAGTCAACGGAAGATCGGTTCGAGCGAGTCAAGCTTCGGATTAATTTAATCAGCTTTGATTTAATTAACAATTTATGTTTATTTGCTTTACTTGTAATTTCGTTCATTTGTCATGTTTTTCTGTCGTTAGTCACCCTCACTATATATAGTGAGGGTGCCCATTACAAGTAAAGGAGTCTCCGAATGTGGAGATGATGATATTTCTTGTAGAGTGTGAGATTTCCATTCTAGAGAGAGAGTGAGTCATGGATTCTAGAGAGAGAAAGTGTTCTTCATGATTTCATTGATTGCTAATCATTCGGTTATATGAAATCATTCGATATGTTCATCATCTTTCTTGTTTATGATTTCTATGATTCATCATCATCATCTTCTTCATTTGTTTTTTGAGTTTTCACATCCGAACTCGTTCTTGCTCAAGATCGAGATTCTCGTAGTGAAAATCGGTCCTAACAAATGGTATCAGAGCGGGTACCGATCAGATTCATCTCACCGTGAATCTGGTCACTCGAATCTGAGATTTTGAGCTTGAATGGTGAAGATGAGAAAACTTATTTTTTAGAGACTTTTTTTCTATTTTTTCTTCATTTCTGGATGGATTCTGATGATATGGATGATGGATTCGTGTTCTGGAGTTCATTTAGATGTGATTTCATCTTTTACTTGTTCAAATCTGTGAGAAAATTGAAGATCCGAGCTCATTTTTTTGGAACTTTGGGGTTTTCCCGTATTTGGAGTTTTTGAAGATTTTGGAGCTTGATTCTTCATTTTCTGGGCATTTCTTCATGGATTTGGATGATATGAGGTATGATTCTCAGTGGAAAACGCGTTCCGGATCCATTGGAAGCATCCGTTTCGTCTGATTCTCAACAGTTTGGGCAGATCTGGAAAAACACACACTGACGGTGTAAGTGTGTGTTCTTCGTGTTCTTGAGAGATTTGCAGATTTGGGGCTGTTTTGATCAAAGATTGCTGCTGTTTATGGATTGTTTGTGGCCAGGACAATCACGTGAATGACTTATCTCTTCGAATCAGTCATGAATCTACTGTCTACACTTCGTTTTGGAACCGTGAATCTGCTTCAGGAAGTTGTTCGTGTGGGTGTTCATCATTTTTTTCCAGAAAGTTCATCAGATCTTCGAAGATATGAAGATGTTCTTAGCGCACTTGTTAAGTCTTAGCGGACTTCTTCAAGTTAGCGTACTTCTTCATGCTTTAGCGAACTTCTCAGTTTTTAGCGGACTTGAAGCTTGCCTTAGCGGACTTGGTCCTTAGCGAACTTCTCTGTATGCTTTAGCGGACTTCTGGAAAGCTTAGCGTACTTGTTTGCTTAGCGAACTTGTCTACTGGGTTTTTGTTCGAGTTCGTCTCAGAAGATTTTGATCGTTAAGGCTTGTAGAGCATGAGCTCACGAGTTCAGGGGTATAAAATTCGATCGATTTTGGTTAAGTATTGATGCGAGATATTGGCAATTTACGTTTTTCCGGTGGTTTTCTTAATTTTTCCGGTAGTCACGCTTTTCAGGCGACATATTTAGGGTTTGCAGGTGGGTCGACGGATTTTTAAGGATGGAGATGACTGATAGCTGACGTGGCGGACTCGCTATTCGTCACTGAGGAATATTTGAATGCCGCTTTCTCTCTCCTCTTTGTCGGCTCAATGCTCAGTCAACCCTTAAACTGTTGTCTGATACTTCATTGGTTGAAAGGATTTCTGGTGGGCCCCGGCTCGTTGAGAATAGATTCGCCTGAAATGGTGAATACTGCGTGGTCCCACCTGACTAGAAAGAGACCGTTGAATGGTCTCTGCGTTGCCAGCATTTGATTGGCTGTCTCTCCCTCACGCGGATTGTCATTTCCAGACCGTTGGATCAGTTTTTTCTGGTCCGTTGGATTGAGTCGTGATGTTTCTTTTGCTGGTTTCCTGATTGGCCAGCTGCCACTTCACATGGATCACCAATCTCTGCCCTTGGATCCTTTACTTCATAGCCGCTGGATCAGATTTTGAAGCAGCCAACTTTCTGATTGGCTGGATTTATATGCACATGGATTAGTGCTTTCTTTGAGGATTTAATTACCACTAATTAAATTTTCAGCATTTTCGTCAATTGCGGGGTTTTTCTCTATCAGTTTTTTCGAGACTAACGGAGATAATGCCGCGACGGAATTTCAGAAAATTTTTATTGGTCGCGGATTTATTCTATTTTATTGGGGTTCTCGTTTATTGACGTCACGCGCAACGTTTGCTATCGATCACTGACGGGTTAGCTTTATTATCCGGTTAATTACTCGGCTTTCTCGTTATATCTCACGGTTTATTTTTAGTGGATGCAGCGCTGTCGTCAACTAACCGGATTAACTGGAATCTCAGTTAAATATTGGAATTTATCCGATTAAATCTCTCGGATGACCGTTTCTTGAAGAAATTTAACAATTTATTTTATTTTCGCATCCAACCTCAGTCGACGCGGATTATTCACAACTGTCAGCATCCGGCTTCCGGTTTTTCGCAAGATTGTCCGATTTCAAGATTGTTTATCCGGTTTCTCTAGGCAACCGATCGCGACGGTTCGACTCTCCGCATCTGATTTTTACGCTTCCGACTTGATGTTTTTGGAGAGATTTAGAGAAATAGGAGGAATTATTATGAATTTGGATATCGGGTCGATTATTCGGAGTTGGAGCATGTTCGGTGTCAAACTGGTTTATCTGATTCAGTCTGTTGCGGTTTGGACTCCGAGATGTAGCATTTTCTCAGTATTGTACCCGACCGTGTGAACCGAGTGAGCGGAACACTTGGATCTCGAACTGGAGCAACGAGAACAGAAGAAGCTTATTCAGAGGGGGAATCTCTACGATCAGATTGTCTCCGGTTTATCAGTTTCTCATTGAAGATGTACGACAGAGCGATTCTTCAGCAGTTGAACAGATTTGAAAGCATCAGTCAAGGGGGAAATTGTTGGAACAAAAATCTATGTGACTGACGCCATCAAATCTGTTTACCGAAGCATTCGACTGAAGAATCCATGTGAATTGATTCAGAGACACGGGTTGTGATGCTCGAGGCTTGCAGTTTGGACCGAAGACCGTTTTCTGGAAAAGTCAACCGTTCGGGTCAACGGTCAACGTAAAAGTCAACGGAAGATCGGTTCGAGCGAGTCAAGCTTCGGATTAATTTAATCAGCTTTGATTTAATTAACAATTTATGTTTATTTGCTTTACTTGTAATTTCGTTCATTTGTCATGTTTTTCTGTCGTTAGTCACCCTCACTATATATAGTGAGGGTGCCCATTACAAGTAAAGGAGTCTCCGAATGTGGAGATGATGATTTTCTTGTAGAGTGTGAGATTTCCATTCTAGAGAGAGAGTGAGTCATGGATTCTAGAGAGAGATAATGTGTTCTTCATGATTTCATTGTAACGTAATCATTCGGTTATATGAAATCATTCGATATGTTCTTCATCTTTCTTGTTTATGATTATTCATGATTCATCATCATCATCTTCTTCATTTGTTTTTTTTGAGTTTTCTCATCCGAACATGTTCTTGCTCAAGATCGAGATTCTCGTAGTGAAAATCGGTCCTAACAAGATATACCCCGATTGTGATCGAGAATCATCTCGATCCGTTTGGAAACTCGCATCCGTGTAACCCCTTACAACGAGTTCCTTCTCATCGGATCCATATATTAAGAACATATCCTTAGACCTTCTAAGATATTTCAATATACTTTTGACAGCCATCCAATGACTATTTCCTGGATTTTGTTGGTATCTACTTGTCATGCTTAAGGCGCATGACACGTCCGGTCTAGTGCATATCATAGCATACATAATCGATCCAATAGCAGACGCATATGGGATTCCTTTCATTTTGTCTTGCTCAACCTTTGAGCTTGGACATTGAGTCCTACTCAATATAGTCCCTCTTTGAATAGGTACCAAACCTTTCTTAGATTTCTCCATCTTGAACCTTTTCAAGACTTTGTCAATGTATGCACTTTGATTCAAACCTATCAGGCGCCTTGATCTATCCCTATAGATCTTTATTCCCAAAATATAGGTGGCTTCACCAAGATCCTTGATGGAAAAGCAACTTCCAAGCCAGGTTTTTACACCTTCCAAGGTTGGAATGTCATTCCCAAATAGTAGTATGTCGTCTACATACAATACAAGAAAAGTTATTATACTCCCACTAGCCTTCTTATACACACAAGCCTCATCCTCGTTCTTGATGAAGCCAAATTTCTTTATCTCTTCATCAAAACGTTGATTCCAACTCCTTGATGCTTGTTTCAATCCATAGATTGATTTCTTTAAATTACACACTTTATTAGGATGTTTTGGATCGACAAAACCCTCGGGCTGAGCCATATAGACATCTTCCTCAAGATATCCATTTAGGAAAGCCGTTTTGACATCCAATTGCCATATCTCATAATCATAATGGGCGGCTATGGCAAATAATATCCTTATCGACTTTAGCATTGCCACCGGCGAGAAAGTTTCATCAAAATCAACCCCTTGAGTTTAAGTGAAACCTTTTGCTACAAGTCGAGCTTTAAATGTGTCTAAGTTTCCATGCATGTCGGTTTTCTTCTTGAAAACCCACTTACTTCCAACTACCTTGGAATTAGGAGGTCGCACTACCAAGTCCCATACTTGGTTGGCATGCATGGATTGCATCTCAACGTTCATGGCTTCCAGCCAGTTGTCCGATTCGAAATCAGTCATTGCATCATGGTAAGTGGTTGGTTCATCCGAATCTACCACATAGCATCCCTCCATGAAAAATCCATATCTTTCAGGTGGACTACTAGTTCTACCAGATCTGCGAACATTGTGTGTGTTTTGATCAATCATTTGATCATCTCCAACAACCTTTTGTTGAGGGCTAGTTTCAACCAAACGTGTGTCGGCTTGTGGTTCTTGATCCTCCTCAAGTTCCACTGTTCTTCCACTAGCTCTTTCCATAAGGAACTTAGTTTCCAAGAACTCGGCCTTTCTAGCAATAAATACTTTTTGCTCTGTTGGATTGTAGGAGTAATATCCTATAGAATCTCTAGGATATCCTACAAATATACACTTAGTGGACCGGGGATCTAGCTTGTTTGAAGCATCATGCTTTACATAAGCTTCACAACCCCACACCTTTAGATAAGATAAGGATGGAACCCTTCCATGCCATAACTCAAAGGGTGTCCTTTCCACTTTCTTGGTTGGGGCCATATTCAAAATACGGGCCGCTGAGAGTAGGGCATAACCCCAAAATGATAGAGGTAATGAACTTCTACACATCATAGATCGAACCATATCCAATAGGGTTCGATTCCTCATCTCCGATACTCCATTATGTTGTGGCGTCCGAGGTGGACTAAGTTGTGTGACAATCCCACAACTCGTAAGATAGTCTTGAAATTCATTGCTAAGGTATTCATCTCCTCTATCTGAACGAAGGATCTTTATTGTTTTGTTGAGTTGATTTTCTACTTCATTCTTGAAGATTTTGAACATTTCAAAAGCTTCATCCTTGTGTGCTAACAAGTACACATACCCATAGCGACTATAGTCATCGGTAAAGGTGATGAAGTATCTTTCACCATTCCTAGATATTGGCTTAAAAGGTCCACATACATCTGAATGTATGATCCCTAGAAAATCCGTTGCCCTTTCGGTAGTTCCACTAAAAGGTGCCTTAGTCATCTTCCCTTGAAGACAAGATTCGCATACGTCATACGAATCGCATTCGTTTGTTTTCAAAAGACCACTCTTTTGTAATGCTTGTATGCGGTTCTTATTAATGTGACCAAGGCGACAATGCCAAATGTAGGTGTCACTCAAATCTCTTTTGAGTTTCTTGGTGGTGGTTTGGTATATTGAGCTATTACATGAAGTGTTTTCATGAACCAATTCATAAATACCATTTAAAGGGCTAGCTTTAAAATAAAACACTTCATTCATTGAAACATGGATATCATTGTTAACAAACTTAAAATCATATCCAAAATGTCTTAAACGGGAAACGGAAATTATGTTCCTAGTCAAACTAGGAGCATACAATACATTATTCAAAATTACTTCCAAACCACTTGGAAGTTCCAAAATATAGTCTCCTTGGGCTTCAACTTGAACTTTCGCTCCATTGCCCATGAAGAGACTAACTTCTCCCGTCTTCAATTTCCTATTTCTTTTGAACCCCTGCAACATATTACATATATGAGTTCCACATCCGGTATCCAATACCCATGTGTTAGAAGAAATAGCATTAAGCTCAATATAGATCATAAAGGTCTTACCCGAGGTTTGACCTGTTGGGATACGACAGTGGCATTCGGGTCTCGGTAATAGCAATTTTTTTTTTTATTTAGAAACAATTATTTACAATAAATAATTATCAAACGATTACCGAATAAACAGTAAATTAAATTTGGATAATTAAATTAACAATTAATTTAATAGGCAGCGGAAAACGTTTTAATTTACTAACGCGAAAACCAGATAATTAGCGTAAACCTAAAACAACAGGATTCGACAATCACCAAAACGCGCAAACACCAAAAACGCGTTTAAACAGAAACGCGACATAACATAAAATAAACAATCAATTAAATCTAAACTAACTACGAGTTTAGATATACCTGAGCGGTGATTCAAACAGACGTTCGAGACACCGAAAGTCAACGGGTGACGCTAGGGTTTCGCAGAACGTGATTCGTCTAACGAATCTGACTTTCCTCGCGGATACGGATTTACTACGCGGTGAATCAAGCACCGAGAAAATCTCGTACGTCGGATCAGGCGCGAACTAGGGTTACGCGGACGACGGCGGAACACACGAGATACGCGGTTCACGACTAGGGTTAGTCGGCGGCAGAACCGGCGACGGCGAGGGGAGGGCGGCGGCCGGCAGAGGCGGCGGCGGCGTGCGACAGGGCGGCGGCGGCTGGAGTCGCGGTACGCGGATGCGTCGCGGCTTCAGTGGCGGCGGAGGAGGCGGGCGGCGGCAGCGGCTGTGGCAGCGGCGGACGACGGCGGCGGCGGAGGAGCAGGCGGCGGCAGCGGCTGGGGTAGCGGCGGACTGCGGCGGCGGATCGACAAGGGTAGCGGCGGTGGATCGTCGGAGAACAAAAGGAGAGGGCGGCGGCGGCGGGTCTGCCGTCGGCGTCGGGTTCGCGAAGGGGAGGAGAAAGGGGGGGGGCCGAAAATCTCACTATGTCGATTAGGGTTTTCGCCTCCCTAATCAGTTATATTTATAACTGATCATGTTTCCGTTCAACCCCTCGATTTCTCCTAATCTTTAAACGAACCATTTTGTTTCCGAGATTAACATTTATTTCTTTAAATGTTTGTCGCTAGCAGAATATTAGTCAAACTAATAATTTTGTCGATCTTTGTCCATGACGTAAATAATGTTTGACGTCTTTTGTCGCATAATTAATCTAGATGATTAATAGAAATCAAAAGAGTAATTAATTATTTATCTATTAAACTATTTAATAAACAAATAATTAATTCTTCTGCGAATTTGCCGGTTATAAAAGTAAGCGGTCTTAAATACCCGTTGCCTCCGGTGTAACTCTTACGGGTCTTGACCGGGTCGGGTACTTGATTTAGTCGGGTCTGGACATCTAAATCCAACAGTCTCCCACTTGGACTGATCGCGACTATCAATCAAGTTACAGTCAGAGGTGCTCTAGCTACACGTGGCTGTCCCAACCAGTCATGACACTTCAAGTCAAAACAACCAAGGCATATCATTAAACTTGTGATATAGTTTAGACTTATGGTATTTGTAAAGTCATCAGATCCTTTCTGTATGTGACATCAATCGAACCAGAGACATGGATCTTTTCATTCTCTTTGTGTTCGATTATTGTATTCCTCGTTTTACTGTTCGAAGTGGTCCAATCAAACACACAGTAAGTTTGGGTAAGGCCTTACACTTTACACTTGGAACTAACGAGAGGGCCCATGATGTCGACCTGTTGCATTGAAAAATGCAAGAGTACAGAATCCCATGTTGACTACATACAGCTCCCACTAAGCTTCAGATCCACTCCCAAAAGTAACCGTTATGGCTGGCAGTTACGCGACAGCGTTAAGCTACAATCAAAGAATGTTCTTTGGCAAACGGGAGGTCGCTCATGTGTCTCAGGTCTAAGGATACCGTTGAGTATACCATTAATCAGATTTGTCTTATGCTAAGATCCATGAAGACATTCTGATACGAGTTACGTCCCGACGTCATTCTCCAACGAGGCCTTGTGAGTCTGGATGTCAACACCTTGAGTCCAGAGTCAGAATAGTCTTGCTTCAGGCGTTGCTCCCGCAATGTCTAATCGACTACGGACTTTTAGAATATTAATGAAATATTCATGGATGATAAAACGTATAAAATTCGAACGCGTTTCGCAGAATTCAGACTCTCGTCTAACAACTTAGAGGAGGCCGAATGATATGGTGCAAACGACAGTGTTCGACATCCAACACTAGAATCGAATATCGAAGTGATGCAGAATTCGTGTACTAAGTAGTAGACTAATTTCGCTGATCTAGCCCGATCGCGGAAATTGTGGATTCGCTATCAAATGCTCGTATTTCGATTTAGAATTGCCAATATCTGTTGTTTCTTGAGATTCAGCGTTTATCTTGAACAGGGAATCTTCTTAAGTGAATCGAACTTGTGATAATGGAGTGCCCTTGGTAAGCACACGTATGACTGTGTTATCACGTGAGCATGTTAATCGACTATTTATAGAGTCGAATTAACCCTTTGAATGTTTTATAGCATTCTTAGTTCAGATTCAATTAAGTTGGCTATTAATGTTCAACGAATATAATTCGTACTCAGTTGATGAACATATATTCCCTCATCAGTGTTCAGCAGTGATGATGTGATTTTCCATCTATGGCGCAACATCTTACGGCAACATTCTATGCAATATTCAAGTATTGGATTCATGTCTACATCATATTTAGTATGATTTGAACTGTTTCAAGAGATTGATCGCGTGTGGTTGCTCAGTCATATCACGATCAATACTTAACATTATCTTGAAACTTATAATTGATTGAGGTGTCATTTAAAGTTTCAACCCAGTAAATTTAAATGATCTTTGGATCGGCACTTGATCGTTATTCCAGTAAGGATCTATGGCGATGCTCCCACTTGCTTGAGGCAGATTGACATTCCTATCTTCATCTTTCTTTCAAACCGTGTGGATACTGATTTTACGCAGAAATGCGATAATCAATTTCCGTTCTCAAGAACGGAAAAAGCTCGACTCCGTAGTTTGCGGTACGGAATTCGAATGCTTAATATCCAGATGTTATGACTTATTCATAAGTTCAAAAACGATTGTCAAAGTCTTTTCAGAGTTTGATAGCATGAAGATGCGTTCGTCTTTGATTGTTTGAAAGTTTCTCGTGATATTCGAGATGATGATATATTCTATCGGACCCTGGGGTCCGATACTAGAGGATGTTTCCTTATTCAGGTAAGGTTAAACATGCCAACTCTAACTGGAATGTCAATATGTTCCGCTTAACAACAATCCATAGTCGGCGAAACATTATTTATCTGGCTCGTCTCGTTTAGATGCGAGAGTTGTTTTACATATTCCAGTGACTTATCTAAGTCACTTTTCTTTAGATATTTAAAGATCTAGCTTTGGACATGTAATTGCTAAATTCCATCTTCGCAAGATACCGGTCTTGGGATTGGAAGTTAGTTATGCAAGTGTTGTGTGAAAGGGGTGTCATGGTTACATGAAGTCAAGGGTTTTGTTGCGGCAAGTCATTAGTCTTGTGTGTTACAGTTTCATACTGAAAATGTTGGATCGACGTATATGACACTTAGTGTTCGTCGGATTAAAACACACGTGAGTACAACTATTGTAGTCTAAGACTTCCAAGATGTGTCTAGGTATATACATTTAATGGTAATGTGCACCAGAATTGGTGTGACCATACTACAATGTTGTAATCATCAGGTGATTACTCTTGCAGTTGTTTAGCTGGTGATTCGAACTTATATGATCAGACGTCTACTTGAAGCAGAGGATTGATATGTTCATACGATTGTAGATCGAAGTGGCGATCTTCAATCGGTTCGACTTGATTTAATATTATCGACGCTGGATGGTTTAAAATCACAGGACTTTAAGAACCACAATTGCGTCGTGCGTTGTCACGTAACTATTACGATATACGCTTAAGACATTATAGCTTTAATGGGATGTGATAACCAAAAGTTATCACGTCGCATTTGAGCCAGTCTTCATCAAATCAAGTGCACCAGGTTGGAAGATATGTTGTTATGGGATTTTGAATTTAATCTAACAAAAGGTTGAATCAAATTCAAAGTAGATTAAAACTAAACTCGAATGTTTCGAAAATCAACCATTGTCAAAACATGTCATAATCAAAATCCAGAGAAAGCAATTTGTTCATCCTGGAAAACAGCCAGGGAAAACCAAACAAGATCAGTTGTTTTAAAATCACCAAGAATTGTTTTAAATCAAAACTCAGGACGCGAACTTTATTTGGGTGCGACAATCGCAGGGTAGTTCAGCGTCGTCTTGGCTTGCTTCCTTTAAGCTTCATGCACCTACAAAATGTAAAGTATGTCAAACATATATTTTGTAGGAATAAGTGAAGCATCATACAACATAAACTCATGTGTATACCTGAGGAATTACCCGGCTGGGCTTTTCCACTTTTCACCTTGGCAAGATACTCAGGGCAGTTTCTTTTCCAGTGCCCCATCTTGTGGCACTCAAAGCACTCGCGCTGTTCAGGCGGTGGTGCTTTGGTTGCCTTAGGCTTGCTTTTCTGCGAGATTCCAGACCCTCTGGTTGCAACTGCCTTGCCTCGCTTCTTGTTACCACGTCTGCCCTTCTTTACCTCAGGCTTCTTGACGCCTCCTGATCGGATTGCGAGTACATCGGGTGCCTTACCGTTAACAAAATTAACTTCAGCGGTTTTAAGCATACCGTGAAGTTCAGTCACTGACTTTACCATGCTATGCATGTTAAAGTTCACCCGGAAAGGAGTGAAGGCACTGGACAGTGAGTGAAGAATTAGGTCAGTCGCCATTTCGGCGGGTATGACGTAATTCAGCTTTGCTAAACGGTCGATGTAACTCTTCATCTTCAGGACATGAGGGCTGACAGGAGCGCCTTCGGCCATGCGACAACTAATAAGTGTCACAACGGTGTCATAGCGTTCCTGTCGGGCCTGAGTTTCAAACATGCCCCTCAGATCACCGATCATCTGAAAAGCCGTCCTGTCAACCATGTTTTTCTGAATCTCAGATTCCATGGTGGCTAACATAAGACATGCGACATTTTTGGCATTTGTACGCAATGTGTTATGGGCGTTTCGCGCCGCTTGCGTGTCAGCTTCAGGTTCCTCAGGAACCTCAGCATCTAACACGGTTTCCATGTTAGCCATTTTCAGGACGATTCTCAGATTCCTTTCCCAATCAAGGAAGTTGGCGCCATTAAGTTTTTCCTTCTCAAGGAGAGACTTGAGATGGAAAATCTCTTGATTTGCGCGGTTAGCCATCTGAAACAATAGGCAAATATTTTAGTGTTTCGATGTTTGATTCGTATTCAAGGATGGCAAGCTAATCTTGAATAGGAATTGGGAATTCAGTTAGTTAGAAAATTTATCCAGACAGCGTAAAGTGCTTTCAAAACTTCTAAGTAACTGAATGGACAACGATTGTCACTTGTGACTATCACAACTCCCATTATGGGGCTTTCGCGAATGAGTCTACGAAATACGTTTAGCCCCATCTATGCCCATTTTGTCTACAAGCCGACCAGAGGTACGGTGTTGAAATACTCCAATACCAAAGGTGCGTGTAGAGAAAATAGTAGTTGTCCTGAGCTGTCAATGTGAGCGTACGGTGTTGAAATACTCCAATATGCTCACCTTGGAAGATACCCTAAACACCACGTGCGGTGTTGAAATACTCCAACACGGATGCATCGGTAAATATGTTCCAAGTTAGACGTGACTTAGGATGGCATAGACTACCGGTTTTAGGCTTACCAGATAGGATCAATTAGTCAAATTTTAATATTTAATGTGACCGCAAATATTATGAATCCTATCTCTCTCGGGACGATCAATTGAATAACCTAAGTATTAACGATCTATGTGTCGCGAGACGATAACCAATTTTAATAACGTTCGATTGCATTATCGAAAAATTTGAATTTAATGTCGAATTAAATTGGTTATCAAATTTGTGAAGTCGTAACAAAATTAGGACTTTATTTAATCGGTTGAAAAATTAGTTTCATATTGACAAAACTAAGTTTGGGTCTTAAGTTGGCGTGTTAATCTAATTAAGACAAGCAACGAAAAACAAGCAAACACACATGTACATATTCGGCCATGCAGGGCATTCGATATTGTCAGAGCCTATGACAATATCAAATAGGGCAAGGGACATAAAGGTAAATCAACCACGTGAATAGAAAACTCCCTGATTGACTTAGTTGCTCCCACTGGCTTTAACAAGCTCCTGCGAGTCACCCAGAAAACGTCGGTCTTGTTTTGACTACTAGCCATTTTCGAAAATCCCATAAAGGGATAATACCAAATGGGTCTTGTATCAAGCTCGTCTCGTTCGTCCAGGCGAATGTGAGCGATTACAAATTTAAAATAAAACTATTTTATTTTAACTAATTACAACTTTGAACCCAGTAAAAGTGGGCCAAACCAAAACAAAACTACATGGGCCTAATGGGCCAAACCATAACGCATTCATGACAAAACAAATGTGGTCGGGCCGAATATGTACGAAAGATAATTCAACCAATTATATTGAATCGGATTATGTTTAGTGGAACCATGTCGACTAAATATATTTAAAAGGCGATTCAGTCAATTTCGCGACTTTCGAGTTCAGAACCCCAGTTCGCGAAAGTATGCCGGTTTAAAATAGACCGGCCTGGGTTTGCGTGTGGTGATCAAGGCTCTGATACCACTGTTGGGATACGACAGTGGCATTCGGGTCTCGGTAATAGCAATTTTTTTTTTATTTAGAAACAATTATTTACAATAAATAATTATCAAACGATTACCGAATAAACAGTAAATTAAATTTGGATAATTAAATTAACAATTAATTTAATAGGCAGCGGAAAACGTTTTAATTTACTAACGCGAAAACCAGATAATTAGCGTAAACCTAAAACAACAGGATTCGACAATCACCAAAACGCGCAAACACCAAAAACGCGTTTAAACAGAAACGCGACATAACATAAAATAAACAATCAATTAAATCTAAACTAACTACGAGTTTAGATATACCTGAGCGGTGATTCAAACAGACGTTCGAGACACCGAAAGTCAACGGGTGACGCTAGGGTTTCGCAGAACGTGATTCGTCTAACGAATCTGACTTTCCTCGCGGATACGGATTTACTACGCGGTGAATCAAGCACCGAGAAAATCTCGTACGTCGGATCAGGCGCGAACTAGGGTTACGCGGACGACGGCGGAACACACGAGATACGCGGTTCACGACTAGGGTTAGTCGGCGGCAGAACCGGCGACGGCGAG
Source organism: Deinandra increscens subsp. villosa (assembly GCA_039602395.1). NCBI lineage: Eukaryota > Viridiplantae > Streptophyta > Magnoliopsida > Asterales > Asteraceae > Deinandra > Deinandra increscens. Next base: position 1,828 of record JBCNJP010003626.1, on the reverse strand, counting down.
GGGAGGGCGGCGGCCGGCAGAGGCGGCGGCGGCGTGCGACAGGGCGGCGGCGGCTGGAGTCGCGGTACGCGGATGCGTCGCGGCTTCAGTGGCGGCGGAGGAGGCGGGCGGCGGCAGCGGCTGTGGCAGCGGCGGACGACGGCGGCGGCGGAGGAGCAGGCGGCGGCAGCGGCTGGGGTAGCGGCGGACTGCGGCGGCGGATCGACAAGGGTAGCGGCGGTGGATCGTCGGAGAACAAAAGGAGAGGGCGGCGGCGGCGGGTCTGCCGTCGGCGTCGGGTTCGCGAAGGGGAGGAGAAAGGGGGGGGGCCGAAAATCTCACTATGTCGATTAGGGTTTTCGCCTCCCTAATCAGTTATATTTATAACTGATCATGTTTCCGTTCAACCCCTCGATTTCTCCTAATCTTTAAACGAACCATTTTGTTTCCGAGATTAACATTTATTTCTTTAAATGTTTGTCGCTAGCAGAATATTAGTCAAACTAATAATTTTGTCGATCTTTGTCCATGACGTAAATAATGTTTGACGTCTTTTGTCGCATAATTAATCTAGATGATTAATAGAAATCAAAAGAGTAATTAATTATTTATCTATTAAACTATTTAATAAACAAATAATTAATTCTTCTGCGAATTTGCCGGTTATAAAAGTAAGCGGTCTTAAATACCCGTTGCCTCCGGTGTAACTCTTACGGGTCTTGACCGGGTCGGGTACTTGATTTAGTCGGGTCTGGACATCTAAATCCAACATGACCTTCATTCTTCTTTTCTTTCAACCCTTTGAGATAGGTTGGACAATTCCTCTTCCAATGTCCTACCTCACCACACTCAAAGCATGGATCATTTGAAGCAACCTTTTGCTTCTTCTCCTTCGGTTTGGGGGCTTCTATCTTGCCCTTCCCCTTGACGAATCCCTTTCCTTTGGCAACCTTTGCCTTTGAGAAGCTAGAGGTAGAGCGAGACCTCTTCTTGCTACTACCTTCATTGATCGTTAGAACGGGCACAACACTTTTGCCCATCCCTTGCTCGGCGTTTTGAGCATCCCATGAAGCTCGGGAATGGTCTTCTCCCAACCATTCATATTATAATTCAATACAAAAGTGTCAAACTTCTTTGACAAAGAGTTGAGGATCAAATCCGTAGCCAACTCTTTTGAAAGGGGACAATTGAGCCTTTCAAGACGATCAATGAGGCTCTTCATCTTAAGAACATAGGATGAAACCGTTTGTGACTCGTCCATACGACATGCATGGAGTGCTCGAACCGTTTCGAAGCGCTCGGTCCTTGCCTTTTGTTGGAACATTTCCTTCAATTGGCATATCATGTCGTATGCCCCATGATTCTCTAAATCCTTTTGAAGCTCGAGGATCATACTTGCTAGCATGAGGCATGAAACTTGGACCGAGTCCTCGGTGTACCTCACCCAATCGGCATAAGCCTCAACGTCTTTGACATTGGGTTCGTCGGGGATAGGATCGTCCAACACATAAGACTTCTTTTCTTGTTTGAGAACAATTCTCAAGTTGCGGTACCAATCCACAAAGTTGTCTTGGTTGAGACGATTCTTGTCTAAGATGGATCTTAGTGATAGGTTATGGACGTTTGTGGCGGGGATGATTTCGTTATTATTGGCCATCTACAAAATTTAACATAGTTCTATTAAGTATCTTCGATATCAATATAAACCTTTTAATTTAATTAACACCCTTTTGTGTCTCATAGACAATTAATAAATTAAAACCTATAATCCAACGTTACATTTAAGTTGTGGTTAGGTGACCTTTATCCCACTCCTTAAATTAACAAGGTAGTCAACTTTTGATAATTG